>JAOTQJ010040894.1:0-15185 GCA_025642045.1 Solanum sejunctum
GAGTGGAAGGGTGATAGTGGTTCTTATCCTAGTAAAGTTATCTCCTACATTCATGCCCAAAAATTGATTGATAAGGGTTGTTTGTCCTACTTGGCTTTCATTCGAGATAGTAGTATTGAACCACCTTCTATAGAGTCTATCCCTGTGGTTCAGGAGTTTGTTGATATGTTTCCACTGACCTTCCAGGTGTTCTACCTGATAGGGATATTGACTTTCCCATTGACCTAGAGCCAAACACTAAGCCCATCTCATTTCTTCGTATAAAATAGCTCTAGCTGAATTGAAAGAATTGAAGGAGCAGCTCCAAGACTTGTTAAGAAAGGATTTATTTGCCCTAGCAGGTCACCTTAGGGTGCCCCAGTCTTATTTGTGAAAAAGAAAGATGGGTCTATGAGGATGTGTATTAATTATAAGCAGTTGAACAGAGTGACTGTCAAGAACAAATATCCTCTTCCTCATATTAATGACTAATTTGATCAACTTCAGGGAGCAGCTTTGTTCTCTAAGATTGACTTGAGGTCTGGTTATCATCAGTTGAGGATTACAGCATCAAATATCCCTAAAATAGCTTTTTGAACTCGTTGTGGCCACTATGAGTTTGTGGTGATGTCTTTTGGGTTGACTAATGCCCCTGCAGCATTCATGGAGCTGATGAAAAGGGTGTTTCATTCGTACTTGGATACTTTTGTGATAGTATTCATTGATGACATCTTGGTATATTCCAAAACTGAGGTTGATCATGTTCTCACTTGAGGCTAGTACTATAGAGGTTGAGAGAGGAAAAGTTATATGCAAAATTCTCCAAGTGTAAGTTCTGGCTTGATTCGGTAGTATTCTTAGGGCATGTGGTATCGAAGGAGGGGATCAGAGTGGATCCGACTAAGGTGGAGGCAGTTAGAGGGTGGTCAAGGCCTACTTCAGCTACCAAGATTCACAGTTTTGTGGGGTTAGTTGGGTACTATCGACGGTTTATTTAGGGTTTTTCCTTCCATTGCAGCCCCATTGACCAGGTTGACTCAGAAGCATGTAGCCTTCTATTAGTCTAATGAGTGTGAGTCAAGCCTCCAAAAGCTCAATTTATTGTTGACTTCGGCTTCCATTCTGACATTACCTGAGACAAGTATGGACTTTACATTATATTGTGATGCATCAGAAGTGGGATCAGGTGGTGTATTGATGCAAAGGGGTAAAGTGATTGCCTATGCTTCTAGACAATTGAAGGTCCATGAGAAGAATTATCCTATCCATGACTTAGAGCTAGCAGCTGTGGTTTTTGTTCTTAAGTTATGGCGTCATTACTTATATGGTGTACATTGTGAGGTCTTCACTGATCATAGAAGCCTTCAGTATATATTCAGTCAAAGGGATCTAAACTTGAGGCAGCATAGGTGGATGGAGTTGCTAAAAGACTATGATTTAACCATCCTAAATCATCCGAGGAAGGTGAATGTTGTGGTTGATGCCTTGAGTAGAAAGACTTCTAGCAAGGGGAGTCTAGCCACTATTCGAGTGGAGTAGCAACCTTTGGCCAAGGATGTTCAGCTTCTAGCTAATGGCCTAGTCAGGTTACAGATTTCTGATAAGTGCAGTGTACTTGCTTTTCTTGAGGCTCATTCTTCCTTGATAGACCAGATTCGAGAGCGTCAGTTTGAGGATGAGAAGATATGCCTCATCAAAGACAAAGTGACCAAAGGAAGCGGTGCTTGATCCTGATAGTGTTTTAAGGATTGGAGATCGAGTCTGTGTGCCGAAGGTAGGTGATTTAATTAGATTGATTCTTAAGGAGGCTCACTATACTCGTTATTCCATTCATCCAGGAGCAGCGAAGATGTATCATGACTTAAGTCAACACTATTGGTGGTAGGATATGAAGAAGGATACTTCAAAGTTTGTGGCTAAGTGTTTGACTCGTCAGCAGGTTAAGTGTGAGCACCAGCATCCTGGAGGTGAGCTTTTGAGGATGCTCATTTCTACATGGAAGTTGGAGCAAATCACTATGGATTTTGTGATAGGTTTTCCCACTACTGTATTCTATCTGGGTAGTCGTGAATCGATTAACTAAGTCTACCTATTTCATTCCTGTCAAGGTTAAGTATACAAGAGAGAAGTTAGTTGAGCTTTACATTAGTCTGATAGTTAGACTGCATGGTGTGCCCATTTCTATCATTTTCTATTGGTCACGTAAAATGATGCATGTCTGTCCTACGATACACATCCGCTGATCATAAATATTCCTCAGTCAGAACCCATGAGGGCTACACATGGACCATGTATCAACCAAAACCATTTTCCTTTGACAGTTTTTATTTCATATCTAGCCAGAACTATTTTCCTTCGGCTTTTCATTGCTTTTCTTTTTCACTAGCCGAAACCATTTTCCTTCAGCTTTGCATTTCTTTTCTTCATTCTTTTTCACTAGCCGAAACAATTTCCCTTAGGCTTTGCATTTCTTTTCTTGGTTCATTCATCAAACAATTGTAAATGCGCAATAATCATGTTTATGAAAATAAAATATGCAATAATCATATTCATGGAAATAAAAGTGTGCAAGATTCCCCATATGAATTCATATATCTCAAAATCAAGAATGGGCAGCTCAATACCATACATGTTGCAGTATCATCAATCTCAATACCGTCACAACCTTAACCACATTTACACCTAAAGTAAGTATCACTTCAATATCAATAACAAATAATCACTATTTCACATATAATAAATCTCCATCATTAATTCACAAGTTAAATATCACCATAGGATAATTACCTAATTCAAATTATTTCAATCGAAGCCTACATAAATAATTCTCAATACCCCACACAAGAAACACAAGACTCTATATACTTAACAAAGGTTAAGAAATTTACTTGCCTTATATAAAGTCTCAAATCATGTCAATTTCGAAGATTTTCCCTTTCTATGACACTCTAATTTGCCAAGATATATAATTCGGATGAAAAGGATAAAATGGTCCAAAAGGTTTGTCACCAAAAAATATCATTGAAATCAAGAAATTTTTACATGAAAATATTTCCCAAGTGATAAGGAATTTAGTGGCAAAAATCAATTTAAAAACAGAGCTAATATGAGGAAGAAATCGCATGTTAAAATTTTTGAAATATATCAAAATGGAGCAGCAAGATCATGGATTTTACCTCAAACGATGCACCAAAAATCAATTTTTGAAACACCCATAGGGTTCTCCTCGGAAAAATATACAATTTAGCCTTTTGAATCACTCAAATCTGATCAGAATTGAGAAAAAAATCATTGGTTGAAGTTTGGTTAATACTCGCTTTCTTGGAGAAAATCCTCAATCTTCGTAGTTATTTTAAAGTGAAAGAACTTGGAAGGACATTGATGACGAAATTTGGATTGCGTATATTGAAATTTATGAAGAATAACTTACCTTGAGGATGAATCTTGAAAAATAATCCTAACTTCATGACTTTCTTGATGATTCTTGAATATTTATGTTTAGGAGAGAAAGGAGAAGGTTTTGATCATGAAAACTAATGTTTTATATGCTTTGGGGATCATAAATAGATCCCAAAGGTTTTAGGGTAAAAATACAATCAATTTATAAAGAAAAAACATCATTAACTCATCCAGTGAGGGTCCGGGATGCACTCCCAGCGTGGATCTTCGGACAGCTCTGCACCTCTTCACTTAAATGGTCATAACTTTCTACTTCGAACTCTGATTAATGCAAAATAGGATGCATTGGAATGATAATTCAAATATATTTGATTTTATATATTTTGGATCATATAACTCATTATACTTTAGGAGATATGGTCATTAGAAATTGACCCTTCTATCAACTCATACGAAAACTTTGTTGCTAGAAATTCTTTGAAGTTGGCTTGATGTGAAAGATCCATTATGAGTCTAAATCACACTTAATATATTTTAAATATTTAGGAATTGATCCTAGCATGTATATACAACTTATAAGTCATTGGCTCACCTAACTTTTATAAAATCATACATTAGAACTACGACCTCATATCAGCTCCAATTCTATTCCCATTCTAAGAAATTGACTTTAACATCTATGCTCAATTAAGAATCCTCAATTAAAATTCTATATCATATGAAGGATGACTTGGTCTTAGCTTAAAAATTTGGAGTGTTACAGTATTTCTCGGCAACAGTGTCGTAATATTTTATAACATCTGATGTTGACTCTCTAATAAGAAAGCGATCGTTGTTAATAATTAACCTAATCAAAGGTTAGGGTCGAATCCATAGGGAATACAGGGTTTGACTACAAGACTACATAACTAATCATTTCAAGCATCAATAACTAAAATCTTTAAATGGGAGGGGGTGACTTAAAAAATAATAAAACAAACACTAACTATAATGTGAGAAAACAATCAATTTTGGAGACAACTTGGGAATTGTGTTCCCTATGGTTCGTTCGCTCGATTATCCTCGATAACATAACTACAATTGGTGATTTGCATGCAGGACGGTAACTTAGGTTCTTTCAGCCCTCTTATGAAAGTGAAGGTTGAATTTTACCATGGTACTTGGTCGGCAACTATGGCATGCCAACTAACCGTTACCTATTGTCCCAGTCAACCTCCCCTTGATCAGGCTTGGTTGATTAGACGAGAACATATCAATCAAATTTTGTCATCTACTTCCCTTTTTCTATTCATCATACCTTGGTTGGGATCGTGATAATAGGCGGAGTTTGGTGTTAGCCATCACTAAACAACAATAATAATGAAAGAAAATAGATAATACATGCAAAATTCCAATCATAGAAATGTAAGAAACCTAGGTCATCTCAAGTCAACTACCCATGGTTCCCATAACCCCAAGTTATGGGTGCTTAGCTACTCATGGCTAAGGTAAAACATACAAAAATGCAAATAATAGACATAGTTGAGAGTTTTACCAATATAATGAAAAGTAAAGACACCACAAGTTGCAAACTCACAAGCTTGATAGATATCCAAAGTGTATAGCACAAGATTTGCAATCCCTAAAATCGGTTTTCCAAGAGAATATAATAAACTAAGGTGAAACCCTAAAATATTCTTGAGAGAATATTCAAGCACAATTATCTAATTCTACAAGATGTTTGATGTCCCACATAAAAATCTAAATTAAAGTATTTAGAGTGTGTACAAATAAACCCTAAAAATTATGTAGAAAAAACAGTTGGCAGCTTGGACTACGACTCGTACATTCGTCTCCTAGTCTTAGTCTTCAGTTTTTGGTCTAACATTTTGGCTCTCTGATTCTTACTATGAGTCTACTTATACGAGTCATAGTATGTCTTACGACTCGTAGGATATCCTCGTAGAAGTGACCTTCAATTGGCAGATTTTTTATTTTTTGCTCTCTATTTCTTGCTAATACACACCCTATGACTAGTAGCTTGAGGTATGACTCGTAGGTGGGCTTGAATGGCCTATGCTTTATCAAAATCTATAACTTTTTTTCAAAATCATGTCAACCTAACTTTTTTGCAAGATCAACACAAAAATATATCAAAATTATAAAAAATCACTTTAAGAACTCACAAAATCCGTTGTTTCAGGCACCAAATGTGCTGTATTTTGACAGCACATCAGTACAATATTAGATTTTCTATTAGAATGTTTATTAAATGCTTTGACCTAGATATCTTAGTTTCTCTCTGGTCCAATGATATAGGCCTACTAAAAAAAGAAATAGTGTTACTCTATACTGACATTAATATATTTTTTACTAATATATTATTTTAGTTCTGTTTAATGTGATATTCCCATTCACCTTATAGTTCTCTTTAGATACCAAAATATAGAGCCTTTTATACATTAAAATTATATCATATAGCCTTTAAAATGCTAGGAAAGGTGATAAATAGGACTTATCTATAATCATTATACAAAAGAAAGAGCTTAGGAATTGCTGTTATTTTTTACTCAGTAGGTTACATCTTGTAGATTTTTGTTCATTAATTGTGTGGATATGTAGAAAAAATCTTGAGTTGACTAAAGATTAGCATTGAAACTTGTTTTCACCACAAAATCATTCTAATTTGACTTAAGACTAACATGTCAATGCATTAAATTCTTGACCTATTTTTTTCCCTTTTCTTTTCTATTTATATATATATATATATATATTTCTTAGTTCATTGAAGAACAACTTACATCTAAATTCCAGTTCTAGTTTACATCGTTTGACTGGTCGCAATAAGCTTATGATGAAGAAAATTGAGGATCCAATATCCTGAACTGACACCATTAATATTTTGTCATTCGATCCATCCAGTTGTTCTTGTTTTCATGTTGTGCCAGTATATTCTAGATAAGTCCCCTGTGCTTTAGTATGACATCATTGAGTTTGATGATCGCCTAACTTATTTTGAAGAGCCGGTAGCCATATTGGCCAGAGATGTTTGCCAGCTTCACTCTAGGTCTATCTAGTTGTTGAGGTTCAGCAGAGACATCATCCACTTGAGGCGGCTACTTAAGAGACTGACCAGGATATGCAGGAGCAATTCGTAGCTTATTTGGGCCCGCAAGTATGATTTTATCCATATCTTTGCGAATAAAAATTCTTTTAGTAGTGGATGTTGTAAATGATCCTCTAGATTAATTTGCCCTTACCATGTTATTTTCTGCCATTATAATATTCCTATAGTGACCTCATGTCATTTATAATCCATTGGCATTGGTAGCACAGCTGTGTGGTCATTCATTTGGAAGTTGTATAGTTTTTCGTGTTTCAGAAGGCCTTATTCCTTGAAATTTTAATTTTGGAGAAAAATGTAAGTAAACGGCCTCCGAATAGAACTCTAATAGTTTCATTAGATCTAGAATGCTAAATTAGGCTAGAAGCATAGTTGATTCGAGAACTGAGGATTTTGGTGAGAGTTTGTGCTGAAAGTATTTTAACCTTCTGAATTTTCCAACAGTTGTCTTTGGTCAACAGTCTTTGAAAATGTGCCCGAACTGACAACACAGTTAGTTCTAGAATGTCGAATTTGGTCTAGAGCAACCCTTCTTTTGGTTCTTGAGGCTTCCGGACTCATTATGAAGCCCTCGATAAAAATTAACTAAAAATGTCCACGAGAGTAGGACCCATAATCAGTCGTAATTACCTCGTATGAAGAATTTTAATTGTTCCATTGAATTTGGAATGTCAATTTTGATAGGGTAGAATAATTCATTTGCACATAGGAGTCCTAGATGAATTTCGAGTACCCCCTTGTGAATTTTTTAACTTGAAAATAAAGCATTTCAGCCAATTTTCTAGTGCAGGTGACACACACCTTCATAGACATGCACCAGGGGTTATGATCACAGAGGTTACGTCCCAATAACCTTCATAAATGTGGATCAAGGCTTGCAATCACAGAGGTTAGATCTGTGTGACCTTACCGAACGTGGAGCCCTGTTTGCGATTGTTGAAGTTCGACTGACTAGAGCTTCGTCAATGCGGATTGACCTCCCATGATTGTGGAGGTCATTCCTTATATTCTCTGTGATTGAAAATACTATTCACCACGATCACCTAGGTCATTAATTTCCTTGGTCGAATTTCAGCATTCATACAACTATTCCCAAGGCGATATCTTGAGAATTTTAAGTCCAAATTTGGTGATTCAAAGGTCCAAATTCAAGGAAATATAATGAGGACCACATTGGTGACATCAGAAAGGTGAGTTATGGTTCATTTCAGGTAAATTTAATTATAGTTGTTGCTATGTGTATTTTTAAAATGATTTTTGGGGCATTTTTGGAGGGTCATTTCTTAAGATGTAATTTATCCATTTGCAGTGATTCTTGTGTCATGCCCCGGGAGGGTACCCTAGATATGACTGGCACTCAGAGACTATTGCTAGCCCTCAAGCAGACCACCTAGTCTCATTGCCTTAGTTCAGTCAACTCAATAGCTGAAGAAAGTAGTTTAATAGCAATGAAAATCTATCTGTGGGATCAAGCTATCAACTTAGTTCATCATGAATGAAATATAAAAAATGAAAGATAGTCTCAACATCAGAAGAAAAAAAGGAAAGAACCCTCAACATCTACCATCAATATCTACATCTATGAAGCCTCTATACTATTATCTGAGACGGTACCATGGTAGGCCATGGCTACCAAAATTCAAGTAAAAGACTATCAACTTAAGGAAAAGTAACCATCCTCCGAATACAGGGGAGGACTCACCAATGTTAGGAAATTCGACAACCTCTAAACCTTAATCATTGGGCTACTGGAGTTCTCTATCTATAGAATCTGCATCATAAATAATGCAGCGCCAAAGGGGCATTAGGACGTGGAATATACTATATGTAAAATGGGCTAAAGTAAATGGAACAAGATGATACTCACTCATCAATCACTCATCCTTACCTCAGAATAAAGGACATGACTCTATCACCTCACCATCCATCAAACATCAACAATCACATCACGCCAGAGTTTCATTATCAGGAAACCTATATAAGAGCTTCTTAGACCTACACCCATCACCTATGAACTGATGATGGTATAATGAAGCAATGTCGTTATGGACTCCCCCCAGTATCTTGCCAGGGTAAAAGGGCATACATCATTGGTTTGTAATAATAGTAAGTCCTTATTTGGGACTAAGGAAAATATTTGTTCTCATGGTCCAAACCCCTGCTACGTTGGCCACGTAGTTAATAAGTGCGAGTGGACTCACTCTTACTCATTTTCGATGCTCAATACTCCTCCCAAGACTCAATATACTCATAAGTGTTTCAATATGTCAAGAACTTCCATCACTCAACCCCTACGGGCAAAAGCACACATCTCATCTCATCATCTATAAACTAAAGGGGCAAGACTACCCCTTTTAAATTAAAGGTAATTATTCATTTAACGCTATCAACACTATTTCAGCTATCATAGTCATCAATACACTTACCTCAAGACTCAGACTCAATCAAACATCACATCCAGACAATTAAGGCTCTAGACATCCCCCTAAGTTCATTATTCAAGTCTTTACAGAGAGAATTTATAAGGGTTAAATCATAATCACATGAATAATACATGTATACAGTAAACTTTAAACATAATGATCATCAATTAAGATATAAAATATAATTTAAAGAATATATAAAGAAATAAAGATAATATATAAGGATTAAAGATAACAATCAAGAAACTTTCAAGAAATCACTAATCAAGACTCTAAGTATCAATTTTACATCCTAACTTTACATTGGGGCACATGGAAGAACAATTCCATACTTTTGGGTATCCTTTATATACCTGGGATGAAGAATCTTTAAGTTTTCTTCAAGAAATTAGAATGTCTCTTAAAACCCTTACGTTCCCTTCTCTGCTTCTCTCTTAGAACTTGCACAAAAGACTTAGAAAAATTATGGGTTTGAAACTCTTTTTGTACAAAATACCTTTAAAAATATGTTTTGGGGATATTAAAGTACATTAGGAAGGACAAAATTGCCCTTCCCAAAAAAAAAAGAAAAAAAAATTCTTGGAACACAGGTACGCATCGCAGAGGGGGGATGCACCAGTGTTTTTTTGCAAACTTTTCTGAAAATCAGATTCCCATCGAAAAAACTAAAATTTTAAAAATAGAAGTGTAGCTCCGCACCTCTGGCGCGTTTCAGAGGGGCCACAAAGATGGTTGTGTTTTTGCACGTTATGTGCATTTTCGTAATTTGACCTGGTTTATTTTAAATCGGTTCAAGACCATTTTCTAACTTGATTTTCTATGCTAATTGTAAATTCAATCTCGAATTTTCCATCAGAGTTTTGGAAGACGCGTTGTGCGCATGATATACTTCAGGGGCATTTTGGGAAATTTTATGAGGTGTTACATCATCTCCCCCTTTGGAATCATTTGTCCTCTAATGATGAGTAAAAGTCAGACAAAAACACGAATAACCCTAGAACTCATCTCATTACTCACTCAGGAACACTCAAACTCGTACTATCCATCATCTATCTATCTCTGTCTTAGACTCGGGAATAGAATAAAGCAAGGCATCAATCACAATGAAAAGAAACATTCTAAAATGCTAAGGATAAGAGAATTTACCTTTAATATTATCATAACTTGGCACGAATAGATACGGGTATTTGAGTTTCATCGCTTCCTTAACTTTCCACATTGCTTCCTCAACAAATTGATTCCTCCATAAGACTTTAACGGGGCTATCTCTTTATTCCTCAACTTATGAACTTGTCAATCAAGGGTCTGGACTAGAATTTCCCGTATGATAAGCCATCCTTCATACCTATACTCTCCACAAGGATTGTTAAGGCTAGATCCCCCAAACACTTCTTCAGTATAGACACGTGAAACACCGGGTGAACTCTATCTAGCTCAAAAGGCAAGTCTAGCTCATAAGCAACCTTCCCAATCCTCCTTATGATATGGTATGGTCCGATGAAACAGGTAATCAGCTTCCCCTTCTTACTAAATCTCATGACACCCTTCATCGGTGATACCTTCAAGTACACCTAATCATCTACCTCAAACTCTAAGTCTCTTCTTTTCACGTCCGTGTATAGCTTCTGGCGACTATGGGTTGTCTTTAACCTTTTCCTAATGATTTTCACCTTCTCCATACACTGGTGTACAAGATTAGGCCCAATCAACTCAGCTTTACCCACCTTGAACCAGCCTATCGGTGACCTACATCTCCTCCCGTATAATGTCTCATACGGGGCCATCTCAATGTTGGCACGATAGCTATTATTGTATGCGAACTCAATCAACGGTAGGTGGTTATCTCAATTTTCCTTGAAGTTGGTAACACAAGCTCTCAACATATCCTCCAACGTCTTAATAGTCAGCTCTTCCTGCCAATCTATCTGAGGGTGAAAAGCGGTGCTCAAATTCACCTTCGTACCTAGTCCCTTCTGGAAAGATCTCTAAAATTGAGAGGTAAATTGAGCTCCTCTGTCCGAGATGATGGCCAATAGAAGCCCATGCAACCTCATAATCTCACGAATATAAAGTTAGGCATACTCCTTAGCCGTATAAATTGTATTAACTGCCAAAAAGTGGGTTGATTTAGTCATTCTGTCAATAATCATCCATATCGAATCATGCTACTCTATGGATCTTGGTAAGCCGGTAATGAAATCCATGTTGATCATCTCCCCTTTCCACTCCATTTCAAAGTTCTGAGCTAATCCACACGATTTTTGATGTTCAACCTTAACTTGTTGGCAATTGGTAAACTTAGAAATAGATTCAGCAATGTCTTCCTTCATCCCATTCCACCAATAGACTTCCCTCAAGTCGTGGTACATCTTAGTGGAGCCAGGATGATGGAATATCTCATGCTATGAGCTTCGGCCATGATTGTCTCGAACACCATCAACATCGGGTGCACACAATCTCCCTTGATATCTCAACACCCTATCAATAGTAAGTACACACAATCTCCCTTAATATCTCAATACCTCATCTCTCCCTTTGGAGAAAACCATCACCTTCTGCTTTTGAACCACTTCTTTTAATTGGAGTAAGATAGGGTCTTGGTCTTGCTTTTCTTTTACCTCTAACACTAAGGATAAAGCAGAACAATTCTGAACATTGACCCCACCTTCATCGTTCTCTTCAAGTTGCACTCCCAATCGGGCCAATCTATGCACCTCCTTGGCTAATTCTCTCTTCCCTTCCTCCACATGGGCAATGCTACCCATAGACATCCTACTAAGAGCATTAGCAACAATGTTAGACTTACCTGGGTGATAGGGAATGCTCATATCATAATCCTTGAGTAGCTCTAGCTATCTCCTCTGCCGCAGGTTGAGCCCTTTCTGGCTGAACACGTACTGTAAGCTTTTGTGGTCAGTGAACACATCCACATACACTCCATACAAGTAGTGACACTAGATTTTAAGTGCAAACACCACTACTACCAACTCAAGGTCATGAGTTGGATAATTCTTCTCATAAACCTTAAGTTGTATGGTAGCATAGGCTATCACTTCCCCTCTGCATGAGTACACAGCCAAATCCCACTCGGGATATGTCAAAATATATCACGAAGTCCCCCATCCCTTATGGTAAAGTTAACACCGGTGTTGTATTCAATCAAGTCTTCAACTCCTAAAAACTCCTTTCATATGGCTCAGACAACTAAAACTTGGCCTTCTTCTGAGTCAGCTTTGTCAATGGGGCTGACAGAGTAGAGAAGCCTTTAACAAATCTGTGATAGTACCCGGCCAGACCCAAGAAACTTCTTATTTCTGTTGGAGAAGTAGGTCTTGGCCAGTTCTTAACCGCCTTAATCTTCTGAGTTTCCACCCGAATACCATTTCCCGAAACAACATGGCCTAAGAAAGCCACTGACTTGAGCCAAAACTCACACTTGGAGAATTTCACATATAACTCATGATCTTTGAGTGTTTGTAAAACCACTCTAAGGTGATTAGCATGCTCCTCTTCATTCCTCAAATATACCAGGATGTCATCAATAAACACGATCACGAACATATCAAGATACGACCTGAATACCCTATTCATCAGATCCATGAAAGTTGCAGGTGCATTTGTCAACCCGAAGGACAACACTAAGAACTCAAAATGGCCATACCGTGTCCTAAATGCTATCTTAGGTATATCACTTTCCCTCACCTTCAATTGATGGTAACCTGACCTTAGGTCTATCTTGGAGAAACCAGTAGTACCCTGAAGCTGATCGAAGAGATCATTTGTTCTAGGAAGAGGATACTTATTCTTTATGGCAACCTTATTCAATTACCAATAGTCTATACATATCCTTAAAGACCCATCTTTCTATTCATGAATAGGACAGGAGCACCCCAAGGTAAAACACTAGGCCTTATGAAGCCTTTCTCCAACAAATCTTTCAATTGCTCTTTCCATTCCTTCAACTTTGCGAGGCCATTCTATAAGATGGAATTGAGATAGGTTTGGTCTCAGGAAGAAAATTAATACCAAATTCAATCTCTTTATCAAAAGGGACTCTAGGAAGATCATTGGGAAATACCTCAGGAAACTCATTCACAATCGGGACTAACTCAAGAGTAGGAGACTCAACATCATCAGACTTTACTCCCACAAGGTGTTAAATATAACCCTTTGATATAAACTTTCTAGATCTAAGATAAGAGATGAATTTACCCTTAAGGGCAACAGAACTCCCTTTCAACTCTAAGACAGGCTCATTAGTAAAATGGGACTTAACAATCCAGGTTCTACAGTTGATAAAATCATAACAGGCATGAAGCTAATCCATGCCTATTATTACATGAAAATCAATCATCTTTAGCTCTATCAAATCAGCTAAGGTGTCTCGATGAAAAGTAGACACTACACAGTCCATGTAAACCCTCTCGGCTAAGATGGACTCACCAATAGGAGTAGAAACAAAAAAAGGTTCATGCAAGCACTCTGGAGGAACCCCAAACTTACTAGCCATATACGTGGTCACAAAAGACAAGGTGGCACCTGGATCAATCAATGCATAGCGATCATAAGTAAAGACTCGAAGCATAGCCGTGACTACATCTGCTGCAGCCTCCTGATCCTGTTGGTTACCCATAGCATAAAGGCAGTTTATCCCGCCTCTTGTACCTGTAGTAGTACCCCTCTGCTAGTTACCTACTGGGGTGCTGCAGAAGACTAAGCTTTGTTGCTTTCTTTACCTAGTCTCCTCTTCGACCACTCCTGCTGGAAGTGACCTGCCTGGCCATATAGGAAACAAACCATCTATGCCTAAACAACACCTACCCAGATGGAGTTTTCCGCAGTTTCCACAAGGTGGCTTCCCTTTCAGGCCCTGAGTCACACTGGCTTGAGATTGGACCCTCGGGGTCCTGAAAATTTGATAACCTTGAGATTTATAATCATATATGTTAGACTGCACAGGCACACTTACAACAGATAGTGCGGCATGTGAGGATCTCTTATGGAAATAAGACTTATCACCCCTATTCTGTCTCTACGGGCTAGGCTCACATCCCGCTGACTTCACCGCTCTGCTCAGATGCGCTTCTCTATCCCTCCTTTTATCCTCCTTGGTCTGCTATGCGTACACCATAAGTCTGGAGATATCTATACCAGGAATCAGCAAAGCAGCCTTGCACCCTTTCTGCACATGTCTGGCCAGACCAGAAACAAACCTCCTCATCCTCATCCTTGTATCTTTCACCATCTTTAGAGCATACCTTGACAGTTTGATGAACTTAAGTCTATACTTATTCACTGTCATCCCTCCCTATTTCAGATTTATGAATTCATCCGCCTTTGCCTCCCTCAACTCTTGAGGAAAGAAGTGATCAAGAAGGCGACTTCAAACTCCTCCCATGTTGCAGGCTCCATATCCTCACCTCTACTCCCTTCCCACTGAGTGTACCACACATTAGCCACATCCTTTAGTTGGTAGGATGCAAGCTCTACTCCCTTAATCTCATTCTCATGCATAGCCCTCAGAACCTTGTACATCTCATCTATAATATTCTGTGGGTCCTCCTCCAACTTTGACCCTATATACACTGCGGGTTCATCCACAAAAAGTCCATGAGTCAGGTTGCAGCTGAGGCCTCCTGTGAGCCAGAACTAGGAGCTTGGGAACCTTGACTATTCCCCTGGGAGGCCACCAACTGAGTCAGCATGGTGATGGCTTCCCTAAATTCTGCCTCAGTAGTAAGAGCTGGCTGGAGATGAGAAGAGGGCGCCTGAGGGACCTCAACAATCCTAGCGGGGCATCCCCGAGTCCTAGTCTCAGTCTAAATCGGAGATTCAGCTTAGGTGTTCTCAGCAACTGGGGCTAGGGCATCTCTCTGAGCGACAGTTCTCTTGGGCAGCATTTTCTGTAAGCGTAAAATGCACGAGTTAAAATGGGATTTCACATGTTAAACTCTATAGAATGAACTCAAATTATAGAAGAAGGGTAACACTTCTGAATGTCCTATAGTCTCTTGCTTATGAAATGTGGTCCACAACATACCCATAAACAAGACTCTAGTAGAAATGGCTTCATAGACACCCTTGGACACTCGAATTGTGGGCTCTGATACCAAATTTTTCACACCCCGAAATGGTACCCTAGACGTGACTAGCACTCGGGGACTATTGCAAGCCCCCAAGCGGACCACCGATGCTAGAGCCAGCAAGTCCTTAGCTGGTTCAATTTGGTAGAGTTGGAGCCAAATGTGAATATGGTCTGGGGGAAAACTTGCAGAATTTAA
>JAOTQJ010040905.1:4767-15184 GCA_025642045.1 Solanum sejunctum
GCATAGTCATCTACATCGACTCCATAAGGTAAAATGGCTTTTAAGGGTATGACCTTAAGAATAGGCAAGGCCACAAACCATATGTATGTTATGGCTAGATATCAAGATCAAGAGAACTTGCCCAATGTTGTCGTTGGTAGTCATAAATTCTTTACACATGATCTTTTTGCATTGCAAGACCCAGATACTACTATATTTATCATGATACCCCATATAGCTATGAAGTTTAAAATTAGTCCTAAGTGTCTTATTGAGCATTTTTGTATTTCCACTCTAGTCGGTGAGTCTATTCTTGATCAAAGAGTCTATAGTTATTGTCCAGTGTGAATCTACCATAAAGACACTTTAGCTGATGATCACGTTGAGTTAGATATGGTAGATTTTAACAACATTCTTGGTATGAATTGGATTCATACTTTTTATGCATTCATAGACTATAGAACCAAAGTTTTCAAGTTTTAATTTCCAATTGAGCTAGTCTTAGAGTGGAGGGGTAGTCCAACTGTGCCTAAAGGTCATTTATTTTCATATCTGAGGGCTCAGAAATTAATTTCCAAGGTGTCCATCTATTGTATAGTTAGAGTCAAAGATCTCAGCGCTGAGGCAACAACACTCTAGTTAGTCCTAGTCGTAAATGAGTTTCCTGAAATATTTTCTAATGATCCACCTGGAGTCCCTCTAGACAAGGAGATATACTTTAGGATTGATGTCCTTGCAGACACTCTGTATATATTTTTTCTACCATATAGAATGGCCCTAGTAGAGCTAAAAAATTTAAGGAGTAGTTGACAGATCTTCTAGATAAAGGTATCATTAGACCTAGTGGTTTGTATTAGGGTGCTCTAGTTCTATATGCGATAGAACAATGTTTTCCTTAGGATGGCCATTGACTACCATCAATTAAACATGGACACCATCACCAATAAGTATACGCTTCCCCAACTTAATGATTTGTTCAATCACCTTTTGGGTGCTTCATGTTTTTCTAAGCTAGATCTTAAATCAGTTTAAAGTTGGAGAAAGTGACATCCAAAGAAAGTCTTCAAAACCTGCTACGATCATTATGATTTCCTTTTTATGTCGTTTGGATTGATACCACTTGTATAGCCTTCACGAAACTTATGAAGCAAGTGTTGAGGTAATATCTAGATAGGTTCGTCATCGTATTCAAAGATAAAATACTTATATACTCCAAAAATGCGGAGAAGCATGCTAACCATCTTAGAACCATCCTCTAGGGCCGCAAGGATCAGAGATTATATGCTAACTTTTTAAAGTGTGAGTTATGGTTGGCACCCGTGTTATTTCTAAGCTACACTGTGTTTGAAGAAGGTATACAAGTTGACTCTTAAAAGATTGAGGCAGTGAAGAACTGGCCAAGACCCACTCTCCTAATGTAGACAAGATGTTTATTGGGGCTAGTGGTATATTAAAGGCATTTTGGAGAGAAAACTTTATCTATATCTGCTCTACTGACTAGGTCGACCCCAAAAAAGGTAAAATTTCAATGATCAAAGGCATGTAAAAAGAGTTTTCAGAGTTAAAGAGTAGACTAATCATGGCTACGGGGCTATCTAAACCTTAGAAAATAAACAATGTTGTCTATTGAGATGCTTCTAGAGTTGGGCTTGGTTGTTACGATATGGAGAGCTAAAGTGATAGCTTGTGCCTCCAAATACTTCAAGACACATAAGAAGAATTAACGAATTCATGATCTTAAGTTATTTATGGTGGTGTTCGGTCTCAAAATTTTGGAGGCACCATCTTTATGGCAGACAAGTTGACACATTCACAGATCGTAGAAGCTTGTTATATGTATTCAGTTAGAAAGAGTTAAACTTGAGGCAGAGAAGATTTCTGGAATTGCTCTAGGGCTATAACATGTACATTATCTATCATCCAAGTAAAGCTAATATTATTGTTGATGCTCTTAGCAGTCAATCTATGGAAAACACAACACATATTTAGGAAGATAAGGAGTTAGCTGAAGAAGTTCACAAACTTGCTCGTTTAGGGAGACAACTAGTTGATACAAATGATGGAGTTGTAACTATTTAGAATGGAGTCGAGTCCTCATTAACAGTAAAATTAAAGGAAAAGTAGGATCAAGATCTCATTTTTCTCAATTTTAAAGAAGATATCTAGAAGCAAAAAGTATTCGTCTTTACAAAAGGGGGAGATAGGGTATAGAGGTACAAAGGTAGGTTATGTGTTCTGAATGTTGACGACCTATGGGATTGGATTTTTGTTGAGCCCCATGAAACCAAATACTCTATTCGGTATGGTTCGATGAAGATGTGAAGAGATTTACGAGAGATATATTAGTGGAATAGCTTGAAGAGGTACAATGAAGTGTTTGTGCTTAAGTGCTCAAATTGCCAACAGGTTAACATGGAACATCAAAAGCCTTATGGTGTGGCTCTAAATATAAATATTCCAAAGAGTAAGTAGGCAATGATCAATATGGGTTTCATAACAGGGACGTCATGGTCTCGTTGATCATATGATTCCATCTGGGTGATAGTAGAAAAATGACCAAGTCAGTTCACCTCTTACCAATCAAAATGACTAATACTACCGAGAACTATGGCAAACTATACATTCAGGTGATTGATAGGCTATATGTGGTACCATGATCCATCATCAACGATACAGGATTCTAGTTCACATGAAATTTTTACAAGTCCTTCTAGAAAGGGCTTGGATCAAAGGTAAACCTTACAATGACCTTTCACCCTTAGAAAAATGGATATGCAGAGCATACCATCCAAAACTTTAAGTACAAGTTACGTCATGTGCTTTGGATATCAATGGAAATTGGAGTAATTATTTTTCACTCATTGAGTTTGCCTACAACAACTACTTTCGTGCTAGTATACAAATAGCACTATATGAGGCTCATTGTGGGAGGATATATAGGACATCTATTGGTTGGTTCAAGATTGATGAATCGAGATTGACAGGGATTACTTGGTTCACCAGTCTATGAAAAAGGTTAAAGCTATTCAAGGAAGGTTTAGGATCATCCAAACCCATCAAAAGCCTTCCATATATGTTATAAGAGGGACATAGAATTTGCGGTTAATGATTAGGTGTAAATAAAGGTTTTACCAATGGAAGGCTTTACGAGGTTTGTGAAGAATGGAAATCTTAGTCCCCGAGATATCAACCTTTATCAGATCATTAGAAGAATTGGTATCGTTACTTATGAGTTAGAACTACCACTAGAATTGGTTGCGATCTATCCTGTATTTCACATTTCAATTCTCAAGAAGTGGCTAAGATATCTTCATTAGTCATTCCTGTTAAAATAATTGGACTTAAATATAACTTGTCTTACGAGGAGATTTCAGTATATATCCTTGACCGCCAAGTTTACAAATTGTGGCCAAGGAGATTGCTTTGGTTAATGTTTTATGGAAAAGTCAGTTTACTAAGGAAGCTACATGGGAAGCTAAGAAGGATATGAATTCTAGGTAGCCCTATAAATTTATGTCTTCCAATGATAAGGTTAAAGGTGATATTTCTTATAACTATCATTGAGCCGATGGGTCTTGAGTTCGAGTTATCATCAATTTTGAATAATTGATTGTTGAGTACTTGACTTGAGATTCATTCGTTCTTTGAGTCTACTTTTAGTTTGGCCTTTATTTGAGAATGAATGATCTCAACGGGGACATATTGTAACATCCCCTAATCATTTAAACTCGACAAGTTCATAAAGCCCAAGGAATGAATCTAATTTTTGTACTGGATAGGCATGTTCAAATAGTATCTATGGCCCATAAATCATTTCATGGACTATAGATGAGGAGCAGTTTCCCTTTACACTTAAAAAATTTTGAAGTTTAAGGCTCTATTTATGAGCCGTAGAACCTTCTAGGACCCGTAGACTAGGTCTAGTGGTTCAAGCCAAGCCTCTGAATCAGACCAAAGCTAAACAGGATGAGACCTATTTACGATCAATTAAAGCGTATACAGCCCATAATGCTTGGTTATAGACCCAACCCTAGATAACTAGTTTCTATGGAAGGTAATATTTGACCCATAGAAGTGATCACGACCCGTAAAGGTGTCTCACAAATTAGATGCCCAAGGATCCAAGAGAACATTAATCTGAAATGGGTTGGGGATTCCTTAAAAAAGGTGTTAAGTGATCAAGTGAGACACTTGTCCATAAGTGATTTCTAAAGGAATAGGCCAATTGTTTTTAGTTATTGCTTTTACATTACTCGATGATACTATATTATTGTCAAATTTGTTGTAAAGACAAGACATTACATAGCTACCTTTAGAACCTAAAGAGTTCGTGTAAAATTTATACAACGAAAGTGGGAGTTAAGTTGAAGAAGTCCATTGAGATTTAATTTTAGCATACATTGTTTAATAGGTTTGTTTACATTATTTTGAGCATGAATATGAACATTCTTAAACTGTTCGTTTTAAAGCTAGTTAGACAAGAAACAATCATTTTAAAATTTCATTACATTGAAAACATATTTGTCTAACAGGAAGTGACAAGTTGAGAAAAACTAGAGTATTTGAGCACTAATGTGCATGAAAGTATTAACAAGTAAAACTCATAAAGTACGTAGCCAGTGTAGGATAGGATCATACTAATAATTATACGACTCCTTATATGCCACTGAGATAGCCAAGCTAAATGGATCCATAAATAAAGTTTGTCCCCTACCCTAGCAAATTATTAGATAGCCCTGGCAATTTGGACAAGATGTTGTATCATCATGATGCTTATAGTTATGGTTGTCAGTCGAAGAAACTAGCTAAGAAACTACATTATTTTCATATACTTGTGTACCTTTTTAAATTAAGTAGTCACTTTATTCATAGTGCATTTACTCTTATCACTAAGATTTTTACTAAGTTAAAGATTTGACTGCATATTTTACCTCTAATACTAGTTGGTCATTTTATGTACTCATATATTCCATGTATTAATGTCCTCTTAACTTATATCATTTTATGATAGAGAAGTAGGTGATAGACCTGATCTTTAACAATTTCATCATTGAAGATCTAGCTTCCTGAGTTGCTTTTGGTGAGGCCTCCTTGTAGTCAAAGGCACTTTATGCCCCTTTTTTTTGTTTCTAGCATTTTCTTTGTAGAGGTAGCAGTGGTTTGTTGTGGTAGACACTCTTAGTCAGACTAGTAGAGGATTCATGGATAAGGGAGGCAGTATTGTAGTGTTTCTCTCAAAATTGTAATGCACCTAACTTGTTTTACTTACCAGCATTGAGAACTTTAGTATTATAGCCTTCGTGCATATTCCTAGCCTACCTCTTACTGTTTGAATCTTTCGCTATGTAAACTTGGCAAGGTGAATGATTCACTTGGGACTAGAAATATGTTTTGAGTGCTGGCCCCATCTGGGATATCGACTCGGGGCTTGCCAAAACCAAATAAGTGTAAGGTCCTCATGACTCATCACTTTTGTATCTTTTACTACTAGTTAAAAATGTTTTCTCACGTTTCTCCCTTTGTGGCATGAACATCCAAAATTTTGACAAATACTACATTGTATTTGCCAGTGGAGGAACCTCAATTGCAGAATGAATGACAAAGTAATAAATCCATATAAAAATTCATTCTGTATGCTAGGTTGAAATGTATGAAATTCTAACATATCCAACTTCATAATCTCAAAACATTCTTCCCAAAAATGAAAAAGACCAAGTCAACCACAAACAATAATGTAAAAGGCATTTGTTTAATCAGAAAGTTAAATATAAGAATTCATTTCGTATTTCTTGTCTTTAAAAAAATTCATGTCATCTATTTCAAAACATGCTTATTGATAAAGAAAAAGTTCAAGTCAGCTGCAAACAATATTCTTAAAGTCATTTATTGAAATTAAATATTTTAAAATTATTTTACTATTCTTTTTCAAGGAGAGTTACATGTTTTTTAAAATCACTAACAGACTATATTTTAAAAAGTACAAAGTAAAGTTTTTATTTTGATAGAGAGTTTGTTATAGTTTTGACCAGAAATAATAAAGGAACATCTTAAAAATATTGTAATATTACAGTAATCATATTGTTCATCTAATCCATCAATTACATAAATATACTCAAATTAAATTACTCAATATAAAATGTGTATGTGATAGTTATTATATCCTATAACATGAGTCTGTAATGCAAAACTAAAATTAGAGAGCTCTAAATAATATATTTAGCTCCTAGTTAACTATTAAAGGCATAAGGACCATCTTGATGGGAAATTCCACCATACTGTCCATTGGCATAATTGCTTGAGCATTGGGAGGATCATTTGTGTTCTTTGGAACTTGGATTAATTTTGTCATAGAGTCTATATGTTTTTCTAAAATCAAACAAAATAAGAGAATCAAGAAACATTTGAAGGATACTATGAGGACTTATTATTAAAGGGATTTAGCTAGAAAAGTCAATAAAATAAAATAGCAGAAGGCATGTTTCTATCTCGAAAACACTCATGTCATGTATTTGGCAGAGCCGGCTTGGTTAGTCTACTCATGTTCATTAAAGGCTTAACTTCGATAACAACAAGGAATAATGATCACTAAAAACATGTCATATGTGTAAGGTAGGGGTGGAAAAATTAAACCCAACCCACCCATTTATTTTATGTCAACGCAACCCATTTCAAAACATTTAAAATTGGGTTGATATTCAACCCAAATTGACGAGAGAGATCTTGTCAAAATATAATCAAACCAATTTTTTTTTAAAAAAAATGTATATTTTATATAGCCAAAATAAAGAAAAATATTATTTAATTAAGTACAAAATATTAAAAAAGAATAAATAAAATAAGTAAAACTTAGTAAAAATTGGATCGGATTGTATCTTGACCCACTCTAAAACCCATTACTCAACCCGTTTTCACCAAAGCAAATTTGAGTTGGGTTGGGCCTTGACCCCTTTGTTGTCTTGACCCATTATAATCTGCTCAAATTTTACCCAACCTGCTCAATTGCCACCCCTAGGCATCAACCTTTTTATTGTGTCACATGCATACACCTATAATCATATTAAAGTTTCTCAAAATGATGTGGATCTCACATCAAGAAGAAATTAGATCGAAAAAGCTAAAGAACGAATGATGTCAAAACATAACATAAATGAGTTTTCCATTATGAGATCAACATTGATCATGGTTATACATGCATATTTCAAGAAAGGAGTAGATATGCCTCAGTTAAATCTCATCATTGCCCCATTGGGGAGTACATCTGCATATGGATGTAAATTGAAGTACAGAAAATGCATCCAACTAAGAGAAACTTGCTTAATGAAAATATCATTTCTTTTAAGTATCAATTAAAAAGGGAAGTACTGCAATTAGATAACATACCTTATTGTTTGTATATTCATTTATTATAAGATATCTTCCTTGCTTCTTGTTATTATCCTTCAATAGAGAAAGAAAAAAAAGAGCTGTTAAGCATAGATACTATCCGTAACTTGAAAAAAAATTGATTTATCTTTAAAAAGGGCTTTGTATAAAATCTTCTTGCTTCTCAAACTAAATCATTGTAAGAATACAATATACATTATTTTTCTTTCTTTTATTCATATATAATTTTGTTCTTCATGTAGTTTATGTTTAAATTGGCAGACAATTTTTTTTAACATGTTAAAAGCAACCACACTCAAGGAAGATAGGACTTGGGAACTTAAAATGAATAATCATTTCTCCTTAGATTTCCCTCAGTTATAGAAGGTTTGTGCAAGGCAATTCAGGTGAAACATACTACTTCCAATGATGTCTAACTCTTATTTTATTTATGGAGATTGTTTACTTCTAATTAAGTTGTTCAATATTCTATTTCACCATAAAGAATTCATTATTCACTACATTCCAGTTTTGTCTGTCATTTATGATAGAAGAAAATTTTGATTTATCCACTCTCTAAATATCTTAGCAAAAAAAACACTTTTGAACTCTAGGTTTCGTCCTTTCCTTTTTCAATAATCTGCAATAGTGGCCTTGGACCAACCTTTCATAACAACACCCATAGCTGTGATGCTGTGGAGGCACTTTATTATAAATGCAAGTTTCAATATGGATGGACAAAATTTATGGACTACCACTTTACAATGGTGGAATTTTTCTAAGGGTTAAGACGGAAGATGATCCTAAGGGCTATTCTTGCTATAATTGTGTGGTAATTATGGAAGACTAGAAAATGGCATAAGGCATGAGAAAGTTCCATCATATAATAAGATGTTTCATGGGTGCACCATAGCCTTACAGTTGCTGATCAAGGTAACATTTCCTCATTTGAAAATTGTGCCTCTGTCTTGGAAGGATTGTTATGAGTTTCTGCAAAGGCAGAGGCCAACCCTACAGTGCAGGGTTGTCAATTGGAAGGTGCTTGATCCAGGTTGGGTTCCGATTAACACTAATGGAGCTAGTAATGGAAACTCAGGCATCAACTCTAATTGTTTTTGCCCAAGAAATGAGTTTCATAACCATATCTATACTGAGTCAGGAAACATAGGGGTAGGCACAAGTATCTATGCAGAAGTAACAACGATTTTGAAGGCCTTAAAGAAGTGCAAAATACAAAAAAGTAGTCCTAGAAATATACTCATTAGAACTATAGAAAATTATGCTAAAGAAGTGCAAAATCCCACATGAAATTTTGTAAATAGTGGAGGAGATTCAGTACGTAATGGGGTCAATCAACACAACTCCATCATATATTTAGAGAAGCAAATAGTTTGGTAGATTACATAGCTAAATATTGCTATATGAAGGCGCATGCAACATTTTAGTTCTTTTTTGCAATTGCCCAGTAATGCTAGGATTATTCTAAACATAGATAAATATCTGATCTCTATCCTACGAATTTCAATACTACACAAGTATGGATGATACTGACATCGGTGATACAAGTGTGTTACAGAAAGGTACATAACAGGATGCATATAAAAATATTTGTATCCTATCATTTGCAAGAAATTCTACAGTAACGTTTCCCAGCAAGGCATAGTTAACACATCAACTTACAACATTTGGAGCAAAAGGCTATGCAAAACACAGTTAGGCATCAATCAAAAAGGAGAATTGCAAAATATGGTTAAGCATCCATCAAAAAGGAGAATGACCAAGTCAGCATCAGATGCAACATGTAAACACCTCAAGGGGTGATGGAGAATACATCAATCGTTGTATCAAGTGGGCAAGAGTCAAGATTTTCATATCATTAGTGGATGATATGGCCAAAATAGTCAAAAGGAAATGACACTTACAGATCGAGATAGACAAACATGCAAATCTTGTGTTCTAAACGAAAATTAGGAGGCCAAGGTGGAGTATCACAAGGAGTACATGGAAAAATAGAACATTAGAAATAGAACCAGAACAAGTGCAGAAAAGGATACGAAGAGATATACTCACCAAAGCATCACGTAAAGGATGATGCAGAACACAAGAACATGCAGGGGCTTCAATCTAAAGACGGAAAGTGAAAGGCCACATTTGAAAGCTAAAGGGTTAAAGATAGGAAATGGGAAATCGATGTATCTAGAATACCCTACATTGTAGGGTATAAATATATTGTCCAGACATATTGGGACTCTGAAATATCTTTTGTAGTCTGACTTTGATTTTTCAATAAAATGGGCCTTAAGCCCACTAATTAATTAGAAGAATACTCTCTCTCTCTCTCTCGCTCTCTCTCTCTCTCTCTGATTTGAGCATCCAAGAAAAATTGATTTTCAAAGATATCATGGTGGACAAATATAAATTTTGTGGATACATTTGACTTTTAATTTTTTCAAATTGAGATTTGTTTCCATCATAGCTATTAAAAATTTATTTCACCATAAATCATACGTGACTACGATTTAAGAAGGATTAGATACTATTATTTCTGCTTACTCTCTCCTCTAGGGTGACTCAAATCCTAAATAAAGAAATTTTACGGTGGAGAAGCCTAACAACTAATAAGTCATAAAATATCATTATTTTTTATTATATGACATCTTGACTGTCACGACCCAACCCAGGGACCGTGATTAGTGCTGATTGGGCATCCAAACAAATACTAAACTGGATTTCCAACTATAATAGCTAAGGAATCTATCAAAATTTTGGTAGAGTTTCCTCTGTTTTACTGGCAAACCAAACCTGCAAATAGCAATCCCAGCATACAACAAATATCTATACACATATGTATGCGGGCCGACAAGGTCACCACTGCAGTAGAATCGACCAACAAATGTATCATACATACGTAGTCATACCACATGCAATATCCCACACCCACATGTATCCACAGATCTCTAGCCATACAAACTGAATCATAGGACAGGACAAGGCCTCGTCATGCCCTTGAATATACATAAATGCAAAATACAGAAAATAAGTGTACATGTATATACCAAAAATCTGCTCCCGAGGC
>JAOTQJ010040936.1:0-15182 GCA_025642045.1 Solanum sejunctum
AAATATTAATAAAATAAGAATTTTTAATTATGAAAAGATTTGTATTTTTTCTTTTATTTAATAGACTTTTACTTCTTCATGATTTAAATAAAAAAATACTCTATTTATTAAAAAAAATTTTAATTTATCATAAATTCTAATTAGTGATTGAATCTATATATAGAAGACTTTTAAAAAAAAAATAATTTATCAAAAATTACTTTTGTAGTGAATTTTTTTATCTTTTTATAAGATCGTAATTAAATTTAATTTTCTCTGTAATATTTATTATCAAATGAGGTACATGATCACGTGCAAAGCACATATAGCAAAACTAGTTAAACAAAATTAGAATAGGTGTTTAAGATTCAAAAGCAGCGGCATAAATTTATAAGTGGTTCGATCAACATGACGATCTAAATAAAATTTTGTAGAGAGGCTTTAAATTTTTTATTAAAAAAATTACAAAATATAGTATTGAAATTTTATTCTTTTATAACTTGACATGCAAAATTATTCATAATAACTCTTTTCATTATGAATTTCTTATTATTTTTTCTTTTAAAAAAATTCATTTTGTCTTTCTTTAAAACATTTGTTTTCTTAAATTTTACGATTTGCTAAAAATTATCATTAGTTCCTTTTAAAGATTATATCAAACTACCAGTCCTGCTTTCTCTGTAAGATGAAGTTAGCTGTATAAGGAAATGGAAGGAAGAAAATATTGTTTACACGTATCTCCTACAGATTGATTCCCAATTTATTATCATTGGTTTGGTGTGTTTTCTTATTACTTTTTTTTGTCTCAATTTATGTAGCAGTGTTTATTTAGGCATAAGTATAACATTTTTTTTAAAAAAAATTTGAATCTTATAATAAAATCAGGAGCATATGCAGGAAGAGGTCATTGGGTTTGTGTGAACCATGCTCCCCTCTGAAATCATATATAGTGTTTATTTTCTGTATTTTAATATCAATGTTTTAATTATATTAAATTACTTCAGATTGACTTGTAAATTATAGCTGTTGCACTGTCTTCCCACCCATTGGTGGCAATTGTGTTTTTCACTCCCAATACAACAACAATATTACTCCAATGCCTTAAAGGCTTCCGCCCATTGCGGGATAAGGGGGATCGAATGTACGCAGTCTGACCCCTATGTTTTAAAAACATAGTGCGACTATTTTCGGATGATCCATGATGAGCGTCGAAAGTTACATTGACTAACTGCTACTTCACAATTGAAAGAAGCGCAGACAGTTTAAAGAGTCATTTTGCTTTATTCCATCACTCCCAATGCTGATCACAATTTTTTGTGCATTTTTGAGTTGTGGGGGAACGTGGGACTCGTCAACCATGGCCATTATTTTTCGAGAAAATTATCAAAATGGTCTGATCCATAATATATTTTACTTGATTAAAATAATTTTTAATATATGATAAATATGTGCATTTTCGTCCTTAATATATTTTATTTGATCGAAAGGTATTCATTTGGGTTCTTCACTCCTAAACCTAACAAATTTTATTCCAAAAACGCGGAAAATTTAGTTGTAGAACTTATGGACTTATAAAATCCACCATTGTTGTCTTCTTTGTTTGCTCCAAAGAAAAATTTTATGAAGTTTAACATTTGTCTCGATTTCTTTAACAAAATTTACTATTTTGTCTTTGCTTGAAATATAAATTTTTACTAGGTCAGTGAAATAATATTTTAGGAATGAAAAAATAGTAAATTTTGTTGGAAAAAATAGAAAAAATGGTATTAGATTTTATAGATTTCTTTCGTTGGAGCTAACAAAGAAGACAACAATGGTAGATTTTGTTAGCTATGTAGGGTCCGTAGTTAAATTTAATACTTTTTTAAAAATAAATTTGTTAGGTCTAGGATAAAGGACGAAAATGAACATCTTTTGTTATACGTTAAGAATTTTTTCAATCAAGCTATATATATATTAAGGATTAAAATGTCACGCCCCAAGTAGGTATCCTTAGCGTAACTGACACTTAGAGACTATTTCTAGTCCCCAAGCAAATCACTTGGCCTCATCACATTCATTCAATCCAAATTTAACAGCGGAAGACATTAACTTATCAAGATCAACACAAATAGAATAATAACCCAATCAAAGCAAACGCCAAAGGCCAACAATTCTATCAAATCAACTTAGTGAGACTAGTACGAAAGAAACTAGCCAGACAATATTCAAATTAACAATCCCAAATCTAGTCTCTGAAACTTCTATCTAAACTGTCTAGATGGTACCATAATAGGTCATGGCTACCTCAATCAAAAAGGAAATAAAATACAAAACTCAAGCTAGATGAAAATATAAAAAGTGCATACTATGAAAGGAGGGGAAGATTCATCAATTAGTTGACTACAATAGATCCTCAACGGTGCACTTGTTGATGATCTCTAATACTTGTCTCTACATTATTAAATGATACAATTCAAATGAACGTCAGTATGTAGAATATACGAGTATGTAAAATGGCTGAATGAAATATGCATCAAGGTAGAATATTATCAACTCAGATAACTGAAATCAAGAGATAAAAAACTCAATCATGATGTCAAATGTCTATCTAAAGCAAAAATAAAGAGTAAATAATGACCCATCAATACAAATTCAATCCAAGCATAGTACTAGCTATATAAGAGTTTCTCTTATCTAACAACAATCACTTATAAGCTAGTGATCGTACGACAATCCAGTTAATGTTGCCACAACCGTGCAGTACTTGCAAGGATAAAGAACAAATTCATCCATAATGGATCCAGTCAACAAATTCCTCTATTATTTCAGGGACCTATCAAGAGGAATATTCGACTTAACAGTTTCAATCCTCATCTACGTTTAGCTACATAATTATTGAGTTTAGAGTTAGATTTACTCTTACTTAGTTCGGTGCTTGATACACCTCCCAAGACTCAATGATCATAAAACAATCAATTTCAATCAACAAATCATTGAGTCTTTTAATGGACTCTTTCAACTCATTAGTTGTATCAAATCAATCTTTCAACAGTTCGACAAATCAATCCCATCAACACTTCAGAGTGAATTAGACAATCACATAAGAGGACTTTCAATTTAGACTAATCTTTAGAGTTCAAATTTTGAAGAGTCACAGGATAATCAAATTCTATCAACCTATAGTCATACTCAATCACAATCATGTTGTCGAGGTTCTAGACTCAACCCCAAAGTTCATTCATGCGCTCTCTTATTAAGTAATATGTAGGGTTTGTGAAATAACTCATGTAAAAGTATTAATTTGATAAATGAAATTTATAATGGTCATCAACGTATGAAAATACATAAAATGTATATAATTTACAAGAAAACATTCAAAGAACATACATAGGGACTCAATATTTTCTCCTTTTAATCTATCTTAATAAAAGGGGAAGATGGAAGAACAATTTCATGTTTTAATTTAGCCTAACATACTTGGGATGAAGGTAACTAGATAATCAAATTTGCAAGGTTTTGGTCTCAATCCTCTTGAATCCTAGCCTTTTCTCCTTTTCTTCGCTTAAGGTCTTTACTTGGTTTTAGTGTAAAAAATTTTAGAATGGGTTTAGGAACCTCTTTTAGACGAAAAAGGACCTATATTAATTAGTTGTGGATTAAGTTTAAGAGTGGTGAAAGAAAGTCTAGAATGCTCCTCGAAAAATTAAAAATTTTAAACTTCCGTAAAATAGGCTGGTGAACCAAGTCTGTGTGGAGACTTGTTCCATCCACCTTCGTTTTTTAAAAAATTTTTTGGTCGATTTTCTAATCCCATAGAAAATAATAAGATCAAAATTAATTACAAGTCTGCGACGCCGGCATGTAGTACACTTTTCTAAAATTATATTTTTGTCCTGAAAAATTATCTTTCGATCCAATTGCTCTAAAAATCAATCAAAATCATTTTTCACACAAATTTTCATGCTGACCGTGTTTCCATCCTTAAATTTGCCAAAATATTTTGGGAAGATGCGTTATGCAAGCATTTATCACTTAGGGGTATTTTGATAATTTTATTAGATATAACATTATCTCCCCCTTGGCATCATTCGTCCTCGAATGAAGAGCAAAGATGGACCCAAGGCATGGATGACAATCAAGACTCCTCTCAATAATCAATCAACCAATCAAACTCTCTGGACAATCAACAATCAACTTAAGGATAGACAAATCAATTCAAATCAAAAGTAAGTACATTACCTTCAGCATTCTTGTCACCAATGTAACACCCCACATCTTACGCTACTAGTACAATGCAAATGAAACATGACATGGTTTGATCAAATTAGAGCTAATTTTTAAAAGTGATTGAATCTCGTGTTAATGGGCTATATGTGCGTCTAACGCTTAAGAGGGTCGAGTGTATACATGTTTTTGTCAAATTGAAGAGATTACGATCTTAAATGAAGTGAAAGAATTGAGGTGCTTGTAGGACTTAAGAAGCTAGCAGGTGAGTCACCTACCTGCTTGGCTTAAATTTGCTACCTAAATGGAGATGAGGTCCGACTTCAAATTTGTCCAAGTCTGATTATGAATAAACCCTATTAAGGGTGTGACTTTAGCCCGTGTTTTAGCATCACACATGGACTATATTTTCAGCCCAAGAAAGATATTAAAAAGGGCCCAAAGACATCGCCATACACTTAACAAATTGGGCCCAAACTAAGTGAAGGAAAAGTTGGAAAATAGGCAGCCCAAGCCCATCAACTTGGAGACCCATTTAGGCCCAAGTATAAGGATCAAGCTGCTGCATAAGTAGCTTATTAAAATATGGTGGAAAATGGTCAAATAGTCAAGAGTAAGGCGGCCAATCTAGGCCTTTAAAAAGGGATAAAAACCAGCACAAATCCATTTCAACTTAGACAAGAAAAAAATCTGCCTTCTGGGTATTTGTTTACTCTTGTTTAAAGGGGGTGAAAGACAAGATTTACAACCTCATAAGGGTCCTTAAAGAAGCTCTAAACCTTGAGCTTAAATATAAGTATTTGGAGAAAGAGAAGGTTGTCTCGAGGTAGTAACAAGGTCATACAATGAGGTATGTAAGGCTACTTGATTCCATATTATTTGGCATAAAGCATAGATCCCTCCTTGGTACATAAAGCCATTTGCCAATTCTGACACAACTATTAACTGTGTCTCCACTCTTTGACATGTTAATATGCTTTCATATATAGTCACCCTCAAATTTGCATACATGCTTGTATACCAAGTTATAGGAGTTCTTGTTACTAAATAAAGTTCACGAGTTGTTTTCATTTCATACGCATTTCATTATTTGTGTAACATACTCTTTTTCATTGTCAATTTGTCTGGTATGATTATCTACATATCACATGCTACATATACAGTCTTAGAGCTCCAATATTGTGACCACCATAAGAACCATCTCAAAGGTAATTGAAAGGTAAGACATATTGTTTATTGATAGGTGGTAGCCCGAGGGGTGAAAGAATTACCTAGCCAGGGATGATCCTATCACGGGTGGTAGCTGGAGGGGTTAAGGAAGTACCTTGCCAGGAGTGATCCCGATACATTATTTACTGATAGGTGGTAGCCCGAAGGGTGGAAGAATCACCTAGCCAGGGACGATCCTATCATGGGTGGTAGCCCGAGGGGTTAAGGAAGAACCTAGCCAAGGACGATCCCAATACAGTTCTACTACTGATCAGTTGGTCACTTGTATTATAGCTATGCACAGATTTTACAGTAAAGGTAAAGTAATATAAAGAACATAAAGTACATGATCCTATAGTATAACAAAAGGTGGTCTCTTATGCTACACCAGTGTAGAGTTTCACTTGAGTTGTTATATCATATATAGTATTTCCTGTCTTACATACTCAGTACATTATTTTGTACTGACGTCCCTTATGGGGGACTTGCATTTTATGCTATAGATATAGGTGCTAGTAGATCTCCCCAGTAGGAGTACAGGATATTCAGCTGCTGTTACCAAGCTCTAGATTACTTTGGGGCTTTATCTATGTCTAGAGCTTATATATTTGTATTGCATAGTTTGTTGAGGCAGGGCCTGTCCCGACCTTTATCAGATGTTTTTCTTTATCTAGAGGATTTGTAGACTATGTAAATCAAATTGTGGTCATATCTCACACTTTAAACACTGTGGCCCCAACGGCCTAGCCATACGCATTTCCTTTTGGCTTGTTATCACTGTTTATTTGCCTAACAACATGTCAAACGTAGAAATACCTTATAACATGAATAGAAAGTATAAAGATACAGATTAGTTCTCTTGAGCCTTATCTTCAATGGGTGCCAGTCCGCCCTATTGGGATTTTGGGGAGTGACAACCAAGAATAAATAGATGCGAGTATTTAACTCTCATGTCTTCCTTGACTTTCCACGTGTCATCCTTAACTAATTAATTCCACCGTAAGACTTTGACTGAGACTATCTCTTTGGTCCTTAATTTATAAATCTGACGATAAATAATTTGCATTGAGATCTCCTTGTAGGATAGGCTATCTTTCCCCCAATACTATTAACAGGAACTATCAATGAGGGATTTCTCAAGCATTTCTTCAACATCGAGACATAAAAAGCTAGATGAATTGAGCTCCTATGTTCGAGATGATAGACAAGGAAGCTCCATGCAACCTCAGAATCTCGCAAATACACAACTTGGCATACTCTTCTGCAATTAACTGCTAGGATGTGAGCTGATTTGGTAATCTTATCCACAATCACCCATATCGAATCATGATGCTTTCAGGACCTTGGCAACTTAATAATGAAGTTTATATTGATCATTTCCCACTTCTATTTGAGAATCTCAAAGTTTTGATCCAATCCACATGGCCTTTGATGCTTAACGTTAACCTGTTGACAGTTCAGACACTTGGAAACAAACTTAGTAATATCCTCTTTATTCCACTTCACTAATAGACTTCCCTCAAGTCTGTCATTATTTACTCACTTGCTTTTTCTCTTAATTATTTAATTCCTCACTTAGAATTAATTAGAATATTTTTAAATTGAGATCCTATTTGTTTTAAACCCTACATAAATGCGAGATATGATCGAGATCTACCTTTGTGGATCTCGAAGGGTGCCTAACACCTTTCCTTCGAGATAACTTGAACCCTTATCCATTTTCTGATTGACTTAACTCGTAGATTAGTTGTAGGTTTAAAATGGTGTCCTAATGCACCTTATATTATTAGGTGGTGACTCTTTAAATTCTTTTCTTTTTAAATCCCAAAAGAATCATTTGCCATGACGTCATCCAGGTTCCCATCTTTTTGCAAGAAAAAAATAGGGCGCGACAGAAGGGCGACTCTACTGGGGATACTAGGTTCTAACCATAATATGTCTCTTTTTATGTGGGTTTAATTTCTTAATTGTTTTACCTGCCTTAATTGTTTACTTTTATTGTTATTTCTTTAATCTTTCCTTGCTAACCTATTTCCCTTTTCCTTCCCTTATTCCTTCTAACGCCCCTTCTCTTATCTCCTCTTATATCCTTTTTAACATCCTTTGCCTTATCCCCACTAATCTAACTCCCCTCCCTTTATTTACTGCTTTAAATTATTTGCTTAATATTGCCTTAATTGCTAAAGGTTATTGCTTTTACATAACTAGCATTCTGTTCATACTTTTCCCCAATTAGGATTTTTTTCTTTTTAAAGGTGATGTCGTGCCTTTGAACTTCTTCCGCCTCCTTTTTAAATCTAAATTTTAGAGAGTAAGCGCTTGTATAGTGAATGGCGGATAGTCTTACTACCATTGGACCACGTGCTTCTCATATAGGAACACCCAGTCTGTGTCTAATGTACTCTTTAGAAACCTAGGATAGAGCTATCCACCACAAAGTTTAGGTCATTCATGCATAAACCCTACGTAGTTTGGGCCCATGGGTTCAATCTACATAATAGTAGTTACCCTATTAAGTCTAGAGGGTCCAATCACCCTCCAAGATGAAATAATGCATATTTTATGTCTATATGGTCATGACAGTTTAATCCAAGCCTAAATATTATTAAAATAGAGTTTAGAATTTTTTCTCTAACTCTAAACTCCAAATGACAAGTTAAGGCTTGAATTGGTTATCGTGAATCACTTATTTATCGTCTTAGGCCTACCTCTAGTTCAATAAGGTTCTTTGCATTTTAGGGCGTTTACTTTTCAAAAATTATTATGTTGATCTTTGTGTTATATATTATTACGCTACTAACTTGATTTTTTTTCTATATATTTTCCCCCTCACTAAGGTTAATTCGTGCCTATCACTCCCAATTAGAAGAAGCTTTTCTACTTCCATCTTACTCTACTTCATGGAGAATAATACTGGTATTCATGACACGATTGGTATGACAACTCAGAAAGAGGGTTTAGATATTTTGAGAGAAGGGTAACCACTTGTATAAAACGAGGTGATATCAAGGTTAGATAAAATATTAAAGAGACGCAGGAACAACTCTCTAATGCTCGCAATTTGAATACACAACTTATTGGATTAAATGCTACTGGCATGCCTCAAACAACCTTTACAAATCCTCTCTTTTTACCTCATTCTACCTTATACACTGAAAGTACTTCAAATTCCACTCTTTCTCAAAACAAGCAATATCTATGTTACATACATCTGCCACAACACAAGGCTAATACATCCAATGTCACCTACTTAGCCACACCAAAAGCCTCACATTCCTAAGCTACTTCTCATTCTCAAAATATACCACCAATGTCTACCACTACTAGTTCAGAATAACATAATTTTATTTCTGTCAAATAGTATCAAAAGGACAAGATGATACAAACTATGGCAAATCGATTGGAGGAGTTGAGCAGTCAAGTGCAACACATTGAAGGGGATAAAGAGATAAAAGGGTTAAGTTTTGAAGACTTGTGCATATATCCCGATGTAGAGTTGCCTGAAGGATATAATAAACCTTCTAAATTTGAGATGTTTAATAGGACTGGAGATTCGAAGGCACATTTGAGAATGTACTGTAATAAATTAATTGGAGTTGGGAAAAATGAAGGACTTCGAATGAAATTATTTGTGAGAAGTCTCACTAGAGAGGCCTTATCATGGTATATTGCACAAGATTCAAAGAAGTGGTTAAAATGGACTGATATGGCCTCTAATTTCATGAAGAGGTTTGAATTTAATATTGAGAATGCCCCTGACTGGTTTTACATCCAAAATTTAATGAGAGAGCCAACAAAATCATTTCGAGAATTTGCAATCAGATGGAGGTCTGAAGCTGCTATGGTCTGACATTCGATGATGAAATCTCAAATGAAAGAATTCTTTATTCGCGCCCAAAAGCCGCAATATTATGAGAGAATGATGCTCTTCGAAGATCACAAATTTTTTGATATTATCAACCTAGGAGAGAAAATCGAAGAAGACATAAAAAATAGCACTATAATAGATTTTGAGGCATTATAAGCTAGTAGCAAGACTTCACTACTTGGTAGAACCAATGAGAACAAAGGTGAGAAAGAAGTGAATGATGTGATTCATTAGGCACCTCCACCTCTACTCCAGAGACCAACACCCATATATCAAGTCCCTCCACCTACGGGTAATGAACAAAAGATTCATAGAAAACCATCAAGACGTCAACGATCCTTTCAATCTGCAAGATTGCGAACCAATATGAAGAAAGGTTTACTCAAGAGGTATACTCCTTTGGCTAAGCTCGTAACTCAATTGTATAAGAGACTAAGGGTTGCTGGCTATATCTCCCCTGTTCCTGAAATAGCGATGAAGACACTTGCAAAATGGCTCAATCTCACCAAAATTTTGTGCTTATCATTCAGGGATGAAAGGACATACCACAGAAGAATGTCAAAATTTGAGGAATCAAATTCAAATATTGATCAATACCAAGGTGATACATGTGAAAGATTCTGATCACAATCATAATTGATTTCTAAGCATGACTCAATACTTGATTGGCATCAAACAAAGAGGAATTTGAGCTATTTCTCCTTCTCAAATCTTCAATCACTTAGATGATTACTTTAGTCTTTGTCAATTTGGCTATGGTGATACACACTTGGGGCAAAATGATGTTTCTTTTATGATTTCTTTTTGATATAATGTGAACTACGGTTAACTTGATTAACATTTAAGAGGGATCCATATGAACCTCTATGGGGCTCAGTCATATCATAATAAAAATTCTATTGATAAACATCTCTATATATCCGAGTTTGACATGACAACAAACTAGGGAAGAAAATTTTGAGAGGTCCTAAAAAATTTCATCAAAGGTTGAACATGAAGACATCATGATTGAGTTCAAGTTCAAGAACAACGAAGCTATGGTCGAAAGCAAAGAATGAGTTGAGGCACGAATCAATCTCCTCCTTTAAAACGTATAATTTTCAGTGAGTGCAAGGATTACAGGTACAAATCAATCCAAAGATAAGCATTGTATTTTGGAAGATGATTGAAAGCTGCTTGAAGCTAAGCACAATCCTTTGGAAGTTGATTGGTCAATCTCTCCCATTCAAGAAGCTGTCTGAAGCTAAGCACGATCCTTCGAAAGTTGATTGATCAAATTCTACTATTTAAGAAGTTGCCTGAAGCTAAGCATGGTCATTCAGAAGTTGATTGGTCAAACTCTACTATTCAAGAATCTGCCCGAAGCTAAGCACGACCTTCAGAAGTTGATTGGTTAAACTCTATCATTCAAGAAGCTATCCGAAGCTAAGCACGATCCTTTGAAAGTTAGTTGGTCAAACTCTACCATTCAAGAAGCTACCACAACTAATCAAGGTCCTTTGAAAGTTGATTACTCAAGCTCTACCCTTCAAGAAGCTGCTCGAAGTTAAGTGCGGTCCTTCGAAAGTTGATTGGTCAAACTCTACCGTTCAAAAAGCTGCCCGAAGCTAAGCACGGTCCTTTGGAAGTTGATTAGTCAAAGCTCTATTCTTCAAGAGGCCACACAGGGTCAAACACCATTTTTTATACGCCGGATAAACTAAGCAAAACAAATATGATTTCTTATCTTGCTCATATTTTTATATTAAGTTTGTAAATCTTTATATTTCTACTCTAACCATTTTCATTTAGTTATATTAGAAATTGCAGGGATCAAAGGTCTCTCATTTCTTAAATGTAATTCTTTATTCCTATCTAATTGCGTTGACATATGCCTTTCTCGCACTTTGTCTTGACACATCGCTGATACTGCCTATGCCTTAACCTTCCTAATTCTAACTACTATCATTCCTATTTTGAGTCTCGCATTGTTAATTTTATCTTTAAGAATTTAATTCGTTCCTAAATTCAGAACTACACACGACCTGATTCTCATATAGCTAGAGATATGTAGGCGACTTGAAATCAAAGTCTCGGCCGTAATATTTTTCACAACCTCATTTTATTCTATTTGGTCCCTCGATAATATTTCATCGGTTGGACAAAATCAATTACTCCGTCAACTTTCGTTACTCGACAATTCATCCTTCATTCTTGATCAAAGAAGGGGTTGCTTTTGACACCCAATTTTGATCGACCTGTAACCCATTTTAAATTCTCATGTGATTAAATAGGTATTTTTAAATCTTAAATAAATGAATTTACTGTCAGTTTTATCCACTAATTATGTACTTTTTAAACTTTCAAAATTTGTTTGTTATTTCTTTTAAAAAATTACTATTTTTATTATAAATTAGATTTATTGTTGTTGTTGTTGTTGTTGTTGTTGATGTTGTTGTTGTTGTTGTTGTTGTTGTTGTTGTTGTTATTGTTATTGTTGTTGTTGTTGTTGTTGTTGTTGTTATTATTGTTGTTATTATTTTAGTGGTAATGGTAGTAATAATATTTAATATTTTTTTATTGATATTATTTACTATTAGTTTTACGTTGATTATTTTATTTAATATTATTTTTAGTATCATAATTTAAATATAAATTTGATCAATTTTTAATTTAAAATAATAATTTTAATTTGTCCAAATATTTTTACATATATTACATATTTTTCCTTACACAAAAATTATTGTTTAAAATATTATATATTATTAATTAGATGACAATATGTTCAATTTCAATTTCATCCCAATTTATTTGATTCGTAGCTTTTTTTATCAAAATTATTTCAATTCTAATTAATTTTCTTGAAATTTATTTCACTTCTAATCATTTTCTTTACAATTTCTTTCAATCTTAGCCTAAATTAGATCAATTTGTGGCTCAATTTTAGATCTCAATATCAATTTCACCCAATCAAATTTGGATCATCCATTTTTCAATCCAAATTTGACCCATTTTATCAAGGATTAATCTTAACCGTTCATATTTTAAATGCAATGGTCATGATTAATTTCCTTTCAATTGACCCAAACCCTCATTTGATCCCTCATTTTTTTTTCTTTCACTCCCTTCTGACCGTAGTGCCGCCCCCTTTCCTTTCATGTCTCTCTTACTCTCTCTAACCACCACCGCCGGAACCACAGCCGAGTTCCGGCGGAATCTCTTCTCCCTCACACCGTCAACAACCCCTATACTCGTCCTCTCTCTTTCTCCTTTCTCCCGAACTGCCACCCCTTTCCACCTTTCTTTTCCCGTCCAGTCTCGCCGGAGAAACCCCATATCCCCGGCGAACAAAACAACCACCATCACAACCCGTCCAGCAGCCTCCATTTCTCCACCCAAACGACCACCCTTCTTCCACACCACCATGTGCCGACTCCATCTCCAGTCCAGCCCCACTAGCGAACTCCAACGAAACAAGCTCCGTCAACGCCGACGACACAATGGTCAGATGAAGTGATCAAAGATGCCAAAAATCTTGGTTGGGTTAAAGATGGGTCTTTTCGTACTCCTCTACGGTACGATTTCCTCCGACATAGCTGCTGCTACTACTGTTATTGTTCAACTCTTCAGACAGTCATAAAATCTTTGAATCACACCCCTCCTTCATGAATTTTTTGGCGCGGTTGTTACTTTTGCTCAATTTCGTTATAGTTTTTTTACATGTCTGCATACCCCAGTGTTCTTGATAATTCTTAGATTATAATTTGCTAATTCTCTCATGACAATGCCTCTTGTTCAAATTAGAACAATTCATTAAGCATAATTAAGGTATAATTCGACCTTACCTGTTGAGTGAAATGCTTGATTAAACTTGATTGATAATTAAATTTCTAGTTCTTATGGTAAACTTTATTTTTATATAGCTTTTCTATCCTTTAATTAATCCTCTTTACCTTGCATTGTGCGGAAAGAATATATTATTGCCTCTTGAGTTATTCTGGCTAATTAATTTTAATCTCTCCAATTATGGTAAACTTTGATATGTGCATAACTTAGTGTGTTTTGGTGATTTGTTTAATCAATTCGCTGTAATTTTGATAATTGTTGTCACGTATTGGACGGATGATGACTGTGATAAGATTTCCTTTTCCTCTCTTTGAGCATATTTTTATTCCTTACATATATTTTATCCATTTATTATTATGGAGCTTTCTTTGGCAAGTCTTTGACTGAATCTTATTAATTCTCTATTTATGGCAGAATTAGATGGATAAAATATTCTCTTATCTTTTTTCTTGCGAACAGATTCCTTCATTTTTACTATATAAATAGGTCCTTTTTTTCATTCTAAGAGGACTTTATCCTTACAGGCACTGATGATATACGATTCTTCCTCTCTCTTACTCGAAAAAAAAACCCAATTCTCTCAACTCTATACAATTCTACAATTTTCATTAAGAAAAAAAAAAGGAGTATCATATTGTATTCTTCTTGCTCAATACATTTTTGCATATCATTCTGCCCTACTTTGTCAACTCTGTCTCTCTGCGGTTGGTTCATTTCGATACAAGTCCCTCTTGACACAAGCACTGCTCAGGATCCTTGAGATCCTTGTGAACTTGATGTGTCAATGGTGGAGGCTGATTTTGAAATGTCGAATTTATTATTTTTCTTTGATCTGTGTATGTATTCTTCTCTTTATTATTGTTTATTCTTAAATATCATAATATTTTTGATAGTTTTTGTGTGTGTTTTAACAGGATCATTTAGCCTGTTTGGGATGAAGAGTTCTCCTGTGATGGGAGTTAGATGACGTTATTTACTTGCCAATTTTTTGTTCTTTTATTTTTTCATATTTATTTTTGATTTGTACCAACTGTAAACACTCTATAATGAAAATTGGGGACTTAAAAGGGGAGGGGATCTACGTGTGACTTGTTTATTTTATTCTATTACTATTTATTTGTGTGTATGCATTAGATAACCTGCTTATAGGATTTAATTGTTTGATTATGATTGTTGCGTTAGATTTTGTAAGTATTATATGTTAAAAAAAATGGTTTCATATGAGTATGTTAGTGGTTTAACTTTAATTTTTTCACATATAAATCACGTTCTTTTATGTTTTGAAATAACCATCTCAATAGAATAGTTGTTTGACTTTTAACTAAACTTGACAAATCATCTTTTGGAATTTAATAGTATTTTGACATAGATTAAAAATAATAACTACCTAGATATCATGCTCATAGGACTCATTCTGAACATTTTGATTATTTCAGAAATCTTGTTTATAGGACCTTAAATATATTTTTGACATGTTATGAAAAGTTTAAACGTTATTTCATATAGACATAATGGCTGTAGGATTTTTATGCACATTAATATAAGATTCATGCTTTAAAAAAATAAAGTTTACATTTTGCATAGTGTAATAAAGTCCAAAAGCTGGTTATTTCATGAGTAAAATAAAATAAAATTCATAAGTTTAAGTGATTTTCTGCATCTCCTAATTTAGAAAATTTGCTTATAAGATTTTCTTTTCTTTGTCACTTTCCAATGCATGAGATTTAATATTTTTAAAACATTATTTTCTTATTAAGTTCATTTTCCCTAAAGAACAAAATTTTAAATTATTAACTTTGTCATGATGCATTCTCCTTTAATGTCCTTGTATGTAATTTGTGACACACTTAGCATGTCACACTTTTAACAATTATATGTGTTTTCAAACATGTTAATTAGATGAGAGGCTTATTTTGAATTTATGTGCTACTTGCTTGTCCAATATGTTTTGCTATGATGTTGAGTTTGAATAGGATCCCTATATTTTCTTTTAAGTCTAGCACTTATCAAATTAGAAAAGTCCAATGCCTGTTGGACCTTAGGAAGGACGTTACGCACTTTAGGACACGTTAGAATTTTTTATATTTTTTTAGTG
>JAOTQJ010040947.1:0-15181 GCA_025642045.1 Solanum sejunctum
GATGGTTAGAACTCCTTAAGGATTATGATATGAGTGTGCATTATCATTTTGGTAAGGCTATGTTGTGCTCAATGCTTTAAGTAGGGTGTCTAGGGGTAGCCTAGCATATGTGGATGATGGTGATGAAGAGGTGACTAGAGTGGTCCATCGATTGGCTAGATTAGGAGTGTCACAACCCAAGCATAGGGCCTAGATGTGACTGGCAAATGGGGAATGCGAAGGAACCCCAAAACAAGCTCTTTTATATGTTGCTTATCTCTTATTACATTGAATCCTATAGACTTAGTACATTCAAATATACTAACACATACTTTATGCCTACATGATGTTACCATGTACGAATTGGAGCTTTACTTCATCACCTTTCTCCACTTGGCTAGTACTATCTCTTCAAGCAAGTTTGGTGAGTTCTCTACTCCGAGGATGATATCTTATGATCTTATATTATGCAAAGTCCCTCTTCATCTTATTATATGCTTTTGACTATGAGGGTGATCTTGGAAAGTTGTTTTGGACCGCGCTCAATTCTAAGTTAAGAGGTGTTGTTGGACAAGTTATGTAATGTTGTTATGAGATTTGACTTGATTCTTGTATGTTTTAAGCTATGAAAGACTCCCTTAGTCCCATTACCCTTATTTCTCTCTCTTATTATTATCTAATTGGTTCCTCGACCGAGGATGCATAATGATATGTTAAGAGTCTTATTTGGGGTTCCTTCAGGTTCCCCATTCATCACGTCTAGGCCTAGGCTCAAGTCATGACACTTTCCTAGGTCAAAGAAGCTAATTTGAAGGATAAAATCAACAACTTTGAGCAGTTTCCTAAAGATTCAGTCAGTACCATGTGGGAGTGATTCACAAAGTGTTTGAGGAGTGTTGATGTGCTATCAAATTATAGCATATTTGGTGCCAAAAACAAGGTATTTTATGAGTTCATAAAGCAACTTTTAGTGTTTTGATGTATTTTTGTGTTAAACTTACAAAAACGTTAGGTTGGCATGATTTTAAAGAAACCTTGAAGATTTTGCTGAAGCATAGGCCATACGAACCCTCCTACGTGTTATAACTCATGCTACGAGTCGTAGGTTGTGCCATAGCTAGAATCAGAGACAAAAGAAAATCTACCAAGTGAAAGTCACCCCTACATACCCAGCATATGAGTCATAAGACGTACTACTACTTGTATAGGTAGACTCACAGAAAGAATCAGAGAGATAAATTGTTGGACCAAAAACTGAAGACCAAGACTACGAAACCAACATACGAGTCATAGCTTGAGTAACAACTCGTACCTATCGGTCATAACAGTTCAGTCTAAGATGCTAAGAACCTGATATATTGCCCTGAATATGACTTTTAGGACAATCTACGAGTCGTAACTGCAAAATTTATCAGATTCCAGCTATCTTTTCTGCATAATTCCTAGGGTTATTTTGTAAATACTATGAATAGTTTTAGTTAGTTTTTTGTAGGAAGTTAGAATAGTAGACTTTTTTTCATTACACTTTGAAGCTTTTCTTTGGTTTATAGAGTAGATTATTGTTTCTTTGGAAAACACATTTTGGGGATTGCAAATCTTGCTTTGCACTCATTTGTGATCAATCAAGCTTGTAGGTTTATAACTTGCGGTGCCTATCTCCTTCATTGTTATTGATGAAACTCTCAACTATATCTATTAAGTACCTTTTTGTGTATTTTATCTTAGCCATGAGTAGCTAAACACCTACAAGTTAGGATTGTGAGAACAATGGGTAGTTAACTTGAGATGACCTAGGTCTTATGTATGTTTATGATTAAGATTTTGCATGTGTAGTTTATTTTTGTTCATGATTAATATTATTTGGTGGTGGACAACACCAAACCCCTCTTACCGTCACAATCCCGTCAAAGGTAGTGACAAATAGGAAAAGGGAAGTAGATGGTAGCATTTGGTTGATGTTTTCCCATCTAATCGACCAAACCTGACCAAGGGGAGGTTGACTAGACAATAGGTAATGGTTAGTTCTCATGCCATGGTGAAATTCGACCTTTACCTTCACAAGAGAGCTGGAAGAACCTAAGTTACCGTTCTGCATGCGATTCACCGATCATAGTTATGTTATATACGATAATTGAGTTAACAAGCCATAGGGAAAATAATTTCCCAAGTTGTCCCCAAACTGAGTATTTTCCTGAATTTTAATTAGTGTTTATTTTATATCATCTTTGAATAACAACAACCCCCTTGTAGAGATTATAGTTATAGATGCTAGGAATGATTAGTAGTGAAATCTTATAGTCAAGCCCTGTATTCCCTATGGATTCGATCCTAACCTCAATTAGGTTAATTACTGATAGTGACAGCTTTCTTATTGGAGTGTGACCATCATCAAAACTTTTGGCGCCATTGTCGGGGAATACAGCTTGGTTTTGACTTGAGTTCACTACTAGTTAATTCTAGTGTTAGTTTCTAGAGTCACTTGTATTTGACTTTTTCTATTTGATTTTGTTAGTAATTCTAGGAACAGGTTAGCTAGAACTATGTCTGAGTAGAATCTTTACATTGCAACTGATTTATTGGAAGCTTTACAGAGGCGTGCCCTATTTCAAGGGAAAAGAGTCGAGAATCCCCAAATTTATGTATAGAACTTTAATCAAATGCCGAGGGAGGTTGTTGGGACAAGACATCCTATTTTTGAGGCTATGGCTCTTTTAGTTTTCCCCATGACTATTCGCAATGACGTTGCAGAATGGTGGTCAATCCTCCCACCTGATGTTTGCTCAAACTGGGGAGAGGTACATAAAGTCTTCCTCAAAAATCTCTATAAAGAGTCCGACAAGCAAAAGCTACATAATCTATAACTTTAAAAGAGTACGAAGAGAACCTTTGGTAGTTCCATGGTAGAGATACAACTAGTATTTGGCAGCAAATCAGAACCACGGTCTAACTGATGATGAATTAGCGGCTAGCTTCTATCGAGCACTAACTTCGGAGCTACAAGGACAAGCTAACGCATTGTTCAAATGAGATTGTTGGGTGTTAGTAAGGTTACCATTTAATGAGATAATTGAGACTATTGATAAGCTATCCGCAGTTGACCAAGTCTACCAACCCCTTCAAGATCAAGCCAAACCTATTACTAGTGCACCTACAGGAGCCTATAGTGAGTCAAAAAGTGAAAATGCGGCACATTGGACAAGACTACACCATACGCATTATATCACTTATAAACTGCCCCAAATTGAGCATATGGTTGAATATGTTCTGACCAAGGTAAATGAGAAAAATGACATCATTAGAGAGATAAAGTTTGACGTCCTCAAATGTAATTACAAAGTAGAATAACAAATTATATCGATGCAAAGTCTAGGTGATAGGATTGAGCAACTAAATACAGTGCAAGATTAACAAAGAAGAAGTAGAATAAGCAGTGCTAGAGCCCATAAGGAAGTCTGAGTACTCATGAATGACTTAGTCGAGTCGTGACATTAATCAAGGTGCGTCTTGTGAGGCAACCCAAGTATCTTTTGTTTGTTGTTTTATTTTCAAACATTTTATTAATTTTTAATTATTGATTAGTAAGTTAATAGTGTACTAAAATTATTAAGACTTTGAACCAGTTGTATTAATTGGTATTTTGGTGTATTTTAAGTGATAGGATGCAAGAACAAACCAAAAGCTTAAGAATTGATAAATCATGCTTTGAGGTGGCTTCTACGAGTGGGCCTACAAGTCTTAGTGAAGGTTACGACTTGTAGTCTTGCATCATTAGAGAGAAAAAATGAGTACCAAATGGTGGCGCCCACACTACGAACCAACCATACAATTTATAGGATCTCCTACTCGTAGTAAGTGGGGTTCATAGTGCTCAGGTATGAAATCAAATTTTTTCTAAGTGTTGGGTCTACTACGAGACCGAGACCCATGAGTCATAAGTCATCATATGACTCATAGTCGGGATTTTATAAGACCAATCTGTAAAATTTTAAAGGACGAACTATTTTGAATTTTAAGAGATTTACGTCTCTTGGCTCTTCATGCCCCTTCATAAAGTGCCCCCTTTTAGTTTTTTAACTTCCCCCATTATTTCCTATCATTATTTCATACACCTTTACATTTTCAACCACTAAAATTCCTTAGAAATTGAAGTGTGCACCAAGAACTCCACTAACTTTTCTTCTTCTTATCATTCATTTGTTCATCTAGTAAGTTTTTGTCATTAAAATTTATTTATCTTTGAATAAGCTCTTGTCTGATGGATGCATGGATGAATATATTAGGAGCATAGTCATGTGAAAATAATTGTGATTGTAAGAAGAATGTGATATGAAAGTGTTTACTTCCTTGTAAAGGTGTCTTGGAGACTGTCTTTGCTTAGTGAATGATCTTATTTTTGTCGCGTACTTTATTAGTCATTATCATATGTTGATCAGGTAGGACTAAAATGCTGGATTGAGGGGTGTTACCATTTTACTTTCAAATACGTGAGGATATTGATACCTTTGAAAGAATTTAGAACTGTTAAGGGTTGATTACTACTTTGTTTTGTTATGACTGGTGATGAAGGATATTTAGATTTGTCGGGGTGTTGTCTATGCCTTTATGTTGTGAACTTCTGTGCTTGCTTGAGTTGTTGTTGGTCTTAATGGAAAAATTGTAGACCGTTGAGGTGTTTTTTGTTCTTCTTTTACGATGAATCACTAAAAGTCATAGTGACCCCTCGTAGAAGGCAATAATCTTTTATGGTGCCTTATCATTTTCCATGCAAGAAATATCTACGACTCATAGCACCTAATATAGGTTATATTGGTGACCTCGTGGTCCTGATCTAAATTCTCTACCTGACTCTAAAATGAGCTAATCTACTAGTCATAGTATATGCTTGTATCTACAGCCTTGCCCCTGGATCAGTTTGTTTTTACTTTAGTAATTGTAATGTTTTTATGTAGTTTTTCATATGATGCTTATTAGTTGGAATAAGACAGCTTAGCACTCATGTGTTAATATGCTTGTAGAGAAAATGTCTTCAAGAGGACGATATAGTGCTGCTTTTGTTTTAGGTCATTGCCTAAGAGATGAATCCAAGTGGGATGAGGAATCAACTGAGGAGATGCACATGCATCCTGAACAAATGGTGAACGTGCCCTTGGCATGAGTATAATCAACCAGAGTAATGACAGAGGTGGACAGCCCCTCCCAGTTTGAAGTGAAAGGTGAAGAAACTAAGTCAGATGATGATGACTCCACCTCTAATGCAAATTCTTTCAAGGTGTCTCAGGATCATTCAGAAGAGACTATGCCTCCATAGCTTGATGATTTGGCATACACCGTCACCTCCATCGACCCTCAAAACACAAGGTGGTGCATTCTAAGCATGAAAGATATCTATGATAAGGGACTGAAACTTAAGGGCAAGCGAGGCCAATGCGAAGATTTCATGAAGAGGAAAGGTTGAAAGACTCAAGGTTGAAAGGTGTGCCAAATTTAGAAGCTAACATTAACTGCCATAGATTAGGATGGTTATCACAAACACTGGGGAATTATGCTCCTTATTTGGTCGTTGAATTCTATGCTTAGTATTATGCTATTGTATGTAGCAACTTTCGAGACTCATGAGGCCCATTGATGTACCACAGTTGAGTGAAGTCATGGTTAGGGGAGAGATAGTTGACATCTCAATAGAGATTATTCGAGAGGTGCTATTCGGGCCGAATTACAGAGCCTGTAGGTGTAATGGTGTCTCTTTAGTTAGACCCTCATCTAGAGGCTTTGCGTATGATGGACCCCAGCCTAATCAAGGCTGCTGAAAGCCCATTTACCCAATAGAGAGCTGCCCTAACTTCTATCGAGAGCCATTTTCGGTATATCCACAGGCTTCAGGTTTACCTCCAGCTCCTACGGGTACCACTCCAGCTATTACAGAGGCCACACTAGCAGCTGAGATCGCGTCCATACCATCCACCAGCACCTTAACACTAGCAGCAACTAAATTTTAGGTTGACCCTCTTTTCTCTGTTGTTGCTTTTAAGGCTTTATTGTGCAAGATGGCTATAGTAGAGGGCAAGCTGCGAGAATTATCAGCAGACTATTTGGGATGCCAAGGAGAGAATGAGGGTATTTGCCCCAGAGTTAGTTAATGATAAGGTCTGAGCGATTGTTGCACAGGTCGATACTTTCAAGGCTAAAGTCCAGAAGAGGCTTAAGGGTGCTAGGCCCACTGACACGAGTGCGGTGACTGATGAGTTGCCCAGGTTCAAGAACAACTTGCTGCAACTATTGGCAGCCCCTATTCCAGCCCCATAAGTAGCACCAGTAGGTGATGAGTCATTTAATTATCTCACTAACTATCTTGACACCCACAGGAAGATGCCTTTTGAGCATGTTGATCCAAAGCTGACCCTGAAGAGGTTGAGACCTGAGGAGGAGGAGCCCATTCCTGAGGAGGTGGTGCAAAAGTCACTTTTATTGGTGGCTATTTAGAGTAAGAGAGCATAGCACACCCACCTATAGAGGGTAATTCCGACACTGCAGTAGAAGAGAAGAGCCAACCCAGGACCCCATAGATCATCCTAAGAATGGTGCTTGATGTACCTTGATGTGAGACTTCTTTTTACCCCAGTGCTCATTTTGTTATGATTAGATACATTATTTTCTTTTCATACAATCTTTTTAGTTTGTTGGTTTCTGGTTGGGTTTAAATATGTTTATGTTGGATGTTATTTTCACTTCTACTTTGGATGTTTATTTTTGGTTTTTAATCAATGTATGTATATATTTCTATGTTATCATGTTTTGTTTTTGTTCTTGTCTTTACTTTGAGGACAAAGTATCCTATTTTGGTGGGGTGGTAGAACTTATGGATTAAGGTGAAGTCTGAGTGTCATAACTTCCCCTGATTTTGATCCCAAGGTTTTTCTGTCGTACGTCTTTTTCCTTGTGGATATTTATTTTTGGTTGAACTAGCTTGTTTAGGTAGTGTAGATATTGGGTAAATCCATAGTAATGTGATCCTTTGACATATATATATATATATTTCTTAGATTTTATTTAAACTTTTGATGCAAAAATTGGGTACCCTCAAAATTTTTGAGGTTGTGATTATTGATGTGTTCCTATATTTGTGAGTATCTGGCAATGTTTGTTCTGATATTATGAAGGTAAGATGAGACTAAAAGCACGACCTTTAAGTCTATACTTGATTGTGGACGTAATTGGCATGTGTGTTGTGAGCTTATTTTGCTGCATTCGTTTATTTTGTATGGACTCAAAGCTTACCTTGTTATTCAAAAGATGGTTTGATGATGTGGTATGGAAGCAATCTTAGGACTTTTTTCTTGAGTGAAACCACTTTTAGCCTAAATGACCCCCCAAATGAGCAAGTGAATCCCTTTTTCCAAACTTTTGAGCTTATCATGTACACATTCTTTCTTGATACCTTGTTAGCTTAACTTTATTTGATGAAATACATTGATATTGTCCCTAGTCTATTCTTGAACATATGAACGTTGATTGAGGCCAAAGGCCTAAGTTGAGGGTGGATGCAGTTAGTGGCCTTGGTTTGAGGAAAAAATATTGTGTACTTCACCTAAGGCTAAAAGCCTAAGTTGAGGGTGGCCCTTATTGTGCCAAAGTAATAATAATAAGGTGGTTAGTTGGGAAACCAAGAAAGAAATGAAAAAGGATGAATTAAGCAAAGAGAAAGAAAATAAAAATGCCTTGAGTTGAGGAAAAGTAGAAAAAATGAGTTTGAAATCAAGGCTCGACTGAAAAAGAGAAAAGAAGCACTCGAGAAAAGTTCAAAACAGGAGAATAAGTGTGGATTGGTTTAAAAAGGGGTGGATTATGAAAGGAAGAAGTGTTCGTAAACATGGTTCAAGGATAGAGTTAGTCACTATTTGCCTAAAATGCCTTATCAAAGCACCTTGAATGTTACAAGCCTATAATTCCTAAAGTGATCTACCTCCACTTTATTACCAAAAAAGAAAAATAAGTGTAAGGGTAAGCTTATGGTGTTAGTCATTGTGCATGAATTTCAATTATGAGAGTGAGAATATTTCCTCAATCCCTGATTTTTGAACGATCTTGAGTGAATATAAGGGACTTCTTTCTAGTGAGGGCATTTTCACTATTTGAGTAGCATATGACTATACTAGTGATTGTGGATCGTTGATGCTCCTTGGTTTGTCAAAGTTGGATTGTCAGGTATTTCATGATGTTCTAGTTTGCTCAATAATTTTTCAACCCTATTCTGAAAGTAGTAATAGCATACCTGAATCAAATGAGCTATTATATATGCCATTGATATAATTACTATGTATTTTTCTTTATCTGCGTAGCTTGAGTCGTCACTTGAGGTCAAGCAACAATTCTAATTTTAGGGTGTTGATATACTATCAAATTATAGCATACTTGGTGCCTAAAATAAAGGATTTTGTGAGTTCTTAAAGCGACCTTTTAGTGTTTTGATGTGTTTTTGTGTTAGTCTTGTAGAAAAGTTAGGTTGGTATGATTTCGAAGAAAAGTTGTAGATTTTGGTAAGGCATAGGCCATATGAGCCCTCCTACGAGTAAAATGCCAATTCAAAGGTCACCCTTATAAGCCCAACCTACTAGTCGTAAGACACACTATGACTCGTATATGTGGACTCGTAGTAAGAATCAGAGAACCAAATTGTTAGACCAAAAATAGAAGACAAAGACTACGAGACCAACATATGAGTCATAGCTCGAGGAATGACTCGTACCTATAGGTCATAACAATTTAGTCCAAGATTCCAAGAACTGAATATGAATGTGAGATGAGCATCCAAATATTGAAGGATAGGCTTATGTCCGCTCCTATATTGTCACTACCAGATGTGCTTTAGGTTCTTGTTGTTTATCGTGGTGCATCTAGAGTTTGTTTGGGTAGCGTGCTAATACAAAATGGTATGGTCATAGCTTTTGCTTCTAGAAACCTCAAGGGGCATGAAAAGAATTACCCTACCCATGATCTACAGTTAGCCGCCGTTGTGTTTGCATTAAAGATTTGGCATAATTATCCATATGGGTCATATGTGGATGTCTTCACTGATCATAAGAGCCACCAATATGTCTTCACTCAAAAAGATCTCAATTTTAGACAAAGAAGGTGGATCAAACTTCTCAAAGATTATGACATAAGTGTGCATTATCATCCGAGCAAGACAAATATGGTGGCGAATGCTTTGAGTTGGGTTTCCATGGGTACCCTAGCTCACACTAATGGTGGTGATAGGGAGATGTCTAGGGAGATGCATAGATTGGCTAGATTGGATGTTAGGTTTGAAGAGATTGGTGAAGATAGTGTTGAGGTTATAGATGGGTCTGAGTCTTCTTTGGTTGATGAGGTGATAGCAAAACAAGATCTTGACTTTTCCTTGGTTTAATTAAAGGCCTTCGTGAAAGAAGGAAAAGCAAATCTTTTCTCCCAAGAGGGAGATAGTGCCCTTAGGTACCAATTAGGTTGTGTGTGCCTTGTTTTGGTGTTTTAAGGGAGACGATTCTTGATGAGGCCCATAATTCTTCTTATTCTATTCACCGTGGTTCCATCAAAATGTATAGAGACTTGAGGGATGTGTATTGGTAGGGGGGTATGAAGAGGGGCATTGCTAAATTTATTCCCGGTTGTCATAGTTGTCAATAAGTCAAATTTAAACATCAAAGGCCAGGTGGCCTAACCCAGGACATAGAGATTCCCACTTGTAAGTGGAAGGTGATAAATATGGATTTTGTGGTTAGGTTGCCTAAGACTCAAAAAGGTTTTGATTCCAGTTGGGTGGTGGTTGATATGATGATGAAATCGGCTCAGTTTTAACCAGTTAAGACTATATATGGGGCTAAAGATTATGCAAGGTTGTACATCTATGAGTTAGTGAGGTTGCATGAGGTTCTTTTATCCATCATATCTAGTCGTGGTGTGTTCACACTTTGCGAGTTCTTTTCAAAGGGGTCTTGGTACCAAAGTTTACCTTGGTATGGCCTTTCACCCCAAAATGGATGCCCAAGCTGAGAGGATAATTCAAAACCTTGAAGATATGCTTAGGGTATTTGTATTAAATTTGAGCGGTGGCTGGGATGACCATCTTTCTTTGATTGAATTTGCATACAACAATAGCTATCACTCTAGTATCAGTATCATACCTTTTGAGGCTCTTTATGGGCCACGTTGTAGATCACTGGTGGGTTGGTTTAAGGTTGAAGAGGTGGCTTTATTAGGAATATATCTGATTATGGAGGCTCCTTATAAGGTTAAGATGATTAAGGGAAGGTTCAGGACAACCCAAAGTAGTCAAAAATCTTATGCCGATGTAAGAAGGAAAGACCTAGAATTTCAAGTGGATGATTGGGTCTATTTGAAGGTTTCTCTATTAAATGGTGTGGTCTGATTTGATAAGAAGGGGAAGTTGTGTCCAAGGTATGTTCATCCTTATGAGGTGATAGATAGGATTGGCAAGGTAGATTATGAGTTGAAATTTCCTAGAAAAATGAATTTGATTAACCCGGTGTTCCATGTCTCTATGTTGATAAAATATGTTGGTAATTGTAATGCCATTATGCCACTTGACATTGTAGGTATTGTTGAGGATAACTTGACCTATATGGATGTTTCGGTTCAGATCTTGGATACTCAAGTAAAGTGGAACAAAGAGTTGGCATCCATTAATGTCCTTTTTTTGAACCAACAAGTCAAAAGTGCTACATAGCGAGCCGCAACGGACAATCAAAAGCGGTATCCTTATCTTTTCCACTCCACTCAAGCCTAAGGTACTAATCCTATGCCTCCTATGATATTCCAAGTCTTATGTTTCAACCCCTATGTCATTCATATGTATTTCTGTTTAAGTTGGAAAGTTTATGATGATTTTACTATTATGTTGAGAATTTGAAAATGGAATTTTACATGTTATATTGCATTTTTGTCGGGCTGACTTGTTGATGATCACTCTTGCCTTGTATATCTCTTTTAGATTCGAGGACGAATATTTCCAAGGACAAATGTTATAATGACACCAAAAAGTGCCCAAAAACGTGCCTCAGAATGCCCACAATTTTGATATTCATATATGTCAAAATTTGCTCGTTATTTTGACAAATCCGACTTGGATTCTTGTTCAGGGGGTCAAATTAAGTGGAAAGGGGACTATCCCTAATTTAAGAGCAGAAATTTAGCAATTAGAAAATTCCAAGGAGTGATTTCCAAAGGGGTTTTCGAGTCCCCCTCACGACGCGCCCCTATGTATTTTGGGACTCTATTTTCAACTGTGGTCCAAGACTTAAAGTCTTGGGCATAAAAGCTCCCATATGTGTTTTTATCTATACTTTTTCATATTTTATCCTCCTACTACCCTAAACATTTCCCAATACTCATTGAAACATTTAGTCACATTTTCACTCCCTAAACTCAAGTACCAAACCCTCATCCCAAGCTATGGTTCTCCTTCAAGGTTCTTCTTCAAGCTTCAAGTCTCCATCTCCAATATTCACCAAGTTCAACTATAAGCTAAGACATGTGGGTTCTTTAATGGGTTGCTTTCACCCATGGCACCCAAGCCTCCTTTCACATAAATTGCATGATTTAAGGTTGATTTACAAATGGATCTTGATTATTATGAATTTCACTGCACACTATTGAATTACAAATGGATCTTGATTATTATGAATCTCACTGCACACTATGTTAAAGCAATGTAAAGTTGTTACTGTTTTGTTATGTTTTTACTCTAATTCTTAGATATAATGTTGGATTTGATGAGGAATTTTGATATGAATGTCTTGGGGGGTTTTCAAAGTGTTGATTGATGGTTTTACAATAGATCTTCTTGCATGATTTAATCTCTAAATTGCATGGTCTTTTACCCCCATTACATACCCTCAAAGTGTTTGATAAAATGTCCGGCTAGGGTTTCTTGAGGAAATAAAGGTACAAAGCATGAGATATGATATGAATTATGTTAAGATAATGAAATACGCTTATGTACATGATATATTCTATATAAATTATTGCATTACACCTTACCCGATCCGGGAGGACAAGAGTCTGGGTAACCATGTTGGGGGGGTTTGAATCATCCATCATGCGAGGAGTTTATACTTCATTACCATGTCGGTAAGGTGTGATTACCATCAACCATGTAAGGAGTTTATGCCATACAACCACAAAGGAGTTTATACGATACAACCACAAAGGATTTTATACCTTGAATAACTAGCTTGGTCTCTTCTTCACATATGATATCCTATATGAGCATGAATTACTTAAGCATATTTTACTTAAGTATTGAACATACATATCATATTGTAATATTATGTCTATTGCTTAATATTATGTATTTTAATTGTGATGCCTACTTATTGTTGCCTTGTATCATATATACTTTATACATTCAAATGTACGAATGCATACTCTATACCTATATGATGTCACCATGTAGGAACTAGTGCCCAAGTTGATCCTCCTCCTCCAAGTGGCTAATTCAGTGCTATTCAAGCTAGTTGGTGACTCCTCCTCTTTGGAGACCTAATCTATGCTCACTTAATATGTATTTTGACTGTCTTTTGTATTCTATTTGACTATGAGAGTGAGCCCGGTTACTTTTTATTGGCCCTTTCTCTTACCTATGTAATAGAGGTGTTTGTTGGACATGTGAAGTATCTATGATACAAGTTTAACTCTTGTACTTTGACCATGATATTGTGTAAGATTTTCCCTTAGCCCCATTTTCCCTATTCTTTAATCTTGAATGCTTGATTTATTGCTTTCGCAACCAATGATATGCAATGATGTTTTATGAGGCTTGCTTGGTATCCCTTCAAGTTCCCCTTGCTCCGTCTCACATCTAGGCCCTAAGCTTGTGTCATGGCTAACTTTGTTTTAAAGCACTAGGTTGATTGATCCTCGGAATCCAACATACTACATCAAATAGAGTCCTATTTGTGGTTGTGAAGCACGTCATGACTATGAATAAGAGGCTATGAGACCTTTTAGAAAATGTTTCAATTCTTCATGTTCTATGACATACTGTAGAGTTGTAGTGAGTTTTTCCCACCTAACGACTGTTCTCTACTATGCTACATCATGCCAAACACTAGCGGAAGATGGGCCCAAACTCCTGAGGAGCAACCTACCAATGGTGAGCTCCAGGATGCCCTTACTATGCTTGCCCAATAGTATTCAACCACGTCCAACAAGGGGCCCAAGCCCCTCATGCTACTACTCTAGGAGCTAGGGTAAGACACTTCATGAGGATGAATCCTCCAATTTTCCATAGGTCAAAGGTGGATGAAGATCCACAAGAGTTCATTGATGAGGTCAAAAAAATCTTGAATATCATTGGTGTTCGGCCAAATGAAAGGGCGAAGTTTGTGTCATACCAACTCCAATGGGTAGTCCAAATTTTGGTATGAGCAATGGAAGGATGAGAAGGAGGTTGGTAATATGGTGCGTTGGGAGGAGTTCAAATTGGCCATCCTTCATGGATTTTTCCCTCTTAAGCTTAGGGAAGCGAAGTTGGTGGAGTTTGTGAACTTGAAACAAGGTGCTATAAGTATAAGGGAGTATGCCCTCCAGTTTAATCAATATTCAAAGTATACTCATTATTTGGTGGCCGATCCTAGACCTAGGATGACTAAATTTTTAGTGGGGGTATCCGACTTGTTAAGTAAATAATGCCGGTCCTCCATATTAATTAGTGACATAGACTTGTATCGATTGATGACCTATGCTAAACAAATGGAGTAGCAGAAATTAAGGAAGAGAAGGGGACATGAAGATAAGAGGGCCCGATTTGAGGGTAAATTCCAAAAAAGTTCTAAATTTCGTCAAGGTGAAGGGCCTCCTCATGCAACTAATAGGGGGCTTACCAATGACTTCCCTAGGCCTCAAGGAGTTGGTGGCATGGCACCTATAGATGTGTGTCCTAGATGCGGGAAGGGCCATAATGGTCTGTGTTTGAAGGGTTTAATGCATGCTATGAAATTGAAGAGCTCTCTAGAAATCAATTTTTTGGAAATTAAAATTGTGATATACTTGCTATAAAATTGGGATTAGACCCATTCCACACTCTATTTGACCACCTAATCAAGAATATGAAGTCAGATTTTTGATATCGCACACGTATTTTGAGATATATGGAAATTACAATTTTGAGCACTTTCGAAGCATATTTTATGGCACTTCTTAGGGTCGTTTCAAGAAGTACCCAAGTAAAACCTTGATTGAGCATCATATTTTCAAATCAAGTGTATAACTTTTGAGTCTATTTTACTAAACTTACTTTTATAAAGCATGATTTTACTATGGAACTTGCATAATCTGATTTGAGCATGGGTTGTTGATTCAAGATAAGTGAGTCAAGCTTTACTTTTCTTAAGCTATTTTATATACCAGTATATTTCATGTACTAACATCCATTTTTGTTCTGCATTATTTTATGATGCAAATATAGCAGATAAAGGATCTCAGCACACACACCATTGAGGCCCGAATTTGGTACATTCCCAGAGTTAGTAAGCCCTCCTTGTTCTTCAGAGGAATCCTTATTTATGAGCTTGAATTAGTCTATATTTCCTTTCTTTAATTGAGGTGTTTGTTAGGACCTGCAATGTAATTTAAACCCCAAAAGTCCTTAATTGGTTTGATTTAATAAAGTTTGGGATCGGATGCAACATTTCTTTCAAGTTTGGTCCTTAATTATAATTTGATGTGGGGTCAAGTGTATATGGACTCCTTTGATTGGTCTAAGTGGTATATGTGTTGCCTATATATATGTCTATATATATCTTAAACATCCTCTCGTGTTGCTACAGTAACCCTCAAAAAAAATTGATTTTTTCGTGTTTTCGATTACTTGATGCTTCAAACTCGGTATATTGATGCCCCTAAGTAGTGTGGTGGCGTTGGTCGCCAAGAAAACGCCTAGTTTGCCGGTTACAAAAGTTTTGGGTGTAGGAAAGGCTTGTAAGGTATGTTAAATTTTATCTTTGTTTATGTTAATTAATGGTTATGAAGGTGTTAGACATATATTAAAATGAAGGTAAAATGCGAAAATAGGATTGGTTGTTAATGGAATTATGAATTTTGAGTTGTGGTTGAATTGGGAATGGAACTTTGTATATGGTTGGATATTGAATTGTTGTCATGTATTTGTGTTTCTTTGGCATGGAAATAGTCTTTATGGGGTAAA
>JAOTQJ010040958.1:0-10144 GCA_025642045.1 Solanum sejunctum
GTGGTGGTTGGCTATAGCCTAAGTCTTCGCATGCTTTCCTAGTCATGCTTTCTGATGGGAGTTTTCCTAGCCTAGATATCTCATTAGGGTTTTAGCTAGCCTTTGCAAATAACTTGTAGGCATTTGGATCAAATCCTTCTGTACATTTTGTAGGGAGTGACACACAAAACTTCCCAGCGACTTTGAAGACAAGTTTATTGGATCAACCTGTTTGACAGGAAGAGACAACCCTCCTAGCACATCCCTAGCATACTACATGATTGACCCTCCTCTTTCTTCACTTTTGGGACATAACGAAGTGTAGAGGCTGGCTTTCCCTTCAAGGGCATGGTCTTCCCCTTACTTGGACAAGTGCTAGGCTCTCCAATATCGACTTTGCCCTTTTCAATGGCTACATCAGTTGCTTGGCCTTTAAGCTTATTAGATTTGCTCGGTTTGACACCCTCAAGGTTTACCCTTTTTATAACATAACTTTTCAAACAGAACTTTTCATAAGCAAAATGTGACTCAACTTCAGTAAAAGGATTAGTATCAGCAACTATTTTCCTTTTAATTGCATTTTCGAAGTACTTTAAACATTGATAGTAAGAAGATGAGGTAACTTTGTTCTCGTGCACCCAAAGCCTTCCAAGTAATATGTTATATGAAGTCATTTCACCAATCACATGCATCCATGCACTTAATTGCAAATCATCCATATGAATTTCAAGCTTAATAGAGCCTACAGACCTTTGCCCCCTTGATTGAATCCTTGTATCAACAAACGATTTTCGCTAAGTTCTTCAGTCATGATGCCAAGCTCTATTATTGTGTGAATGGGCAGAATGTTTACCCCAAACCCTTCATCTATCATGATTCTATTTATCTTCTTCTCTAGTACGTGACCCACCATGTAAAAAGGACGATTATGTAGAGTTTCACTAAATAGAAGATCATCGTCTATAAATGTGATCTTTGTATCACATGCACGTACTTCTTGAAGAAGAGGTTCCATAGACTTCTCAAAAGATGAGGGGGATGCTTTCGATGGGATTTCACCCATCGCTTCTTCCTTGTCCGCCCGCAGGAGACATCTTTGGTGAGATATCACTTGTTGTTTCTTCTTTGTTAGCAAGAGACACCTTCGATGGAGTTTTATTCATTATTTCTCCCTTTCTAGCACTGAAACATGATGCCTTAATATTATCTTGAGTAGCCTCCATACATAACTAACTTGGCAGGAATTCCCACAAAGTCACTGGACATCACTGTTTTTGGTAGTGATGTACTTCTACCATTGACCTCTTTGGATGTTTGACTAACTTCTGCTTCTTTGATCTCCTCTCTACCCTTTGTCTGATTAGTTTCTCAAATGATTCTTTGCATGGACTAGTCTTGTTACGTCTCTGCTTAGTCATAAGAATCTAACCTTCATCATTATATGTATCAATTTGGGACTTTTCTTGCTCTAACAACCCTTCCTCTTCATATGTACATATTTAGATTGGGTCAAGCGAGCCAAATATGATAGGGATTTAATTAGAGCTCTCCTTGCTATCATCAAGGACAATTTTCTTTTCGTTAGCCAATTGCATAACTTTATCCTTGAAGGCAAAATATTTTTCAAGAGAGTTACCTATAAGCCTATGATACTTGCAATAATTTTGGTCATCATTCTTCCTAGCTTTATCGTGTCATTTCATCTTTGACAACTTAATAAGCTTTAGCTCAATCAATTCATCAAAAAATTTAGGAACATCATAATCCAAAAAAGGGTATTCCTTTTCTTCTATCTCCCTCAAGGTCAACTTTCGATTTGGATGCTTTTGAAAAGTTGTCTTTACTCTTTTCTTCTTCCTTTCTTTCGTAGTAAACTTCACAGGTACCACATTGACATTCATGGATTCTTTGTTGTTGTTCTTGGGCACAAATTTACTCCATTTCCTGGGCTCCTATTTGTCCTTTCCTTTGTAAGGATCATGAACAGGCATCCCATCCTTTCTGGCAGAAGACATGCTCAAATCCATATCGTCGGAATCGGTTGGATACACATTTCTATAGCAGAGGCTTCACTGAGCCTATCTTTCCAATTTAAACTCACATTTCTCCATCGATTTATGAAATCAATGACTGATTTATACTTTCTCTAATGAGTATTCATGAGCTCTACCATGCTCATAGTGCATCTCGCGCTGTAGAAGTGATTAAGGAATTCATGTTCCAGTTGCTCCTAACTATCAATAGAATTATGCTCAAGATCAGTGTACCAGTCAAATACATTTCCCTTTAAGGAGCGGACGAATTATTTAACAAGATAGTCTCTATATGTCCCAACATTGTTACATGTCTCTACAAAGTGCGCAACATGTTACTTTGGATTTCCTTTGCCGTCAAACTATTGGAACTTAGGAGGTTGATAACTGGCAGGCATTTTGAGGTTATCAATCCTTACAGTGTAGGGCTGGCATACATGCGGGAAGACTTGGTGGAGACCTCATACTTATCATTGATAGTCCCTTCAATGAACTCCTTCAATTGAGCAAGTGGGATCATCCCCTCAGGAGAGATCGGTACCTCCTCGATATGTGATGTTTGCTTTATAGGATTTTCAGTCTCGTGAAATTCACCTTCTTTTCTAGGAGCATGACTAGATTCTCCATCTAGTAAACCATCCATCCTATCTATCAACTTGTCAATGAGGGATTATTGACTTTGCACATACTTGGTTAATCCCTCAATCATCTTTACCAAAGTTGTAAGTTGATCCTCCATGGATAAAGCATCAGCTACCATCGCTTGCATGACCATTGGCGATGGACTTTTGTGCAAGTCAATCTTCACAAAACTCACATCATGCGAGCTTTTCTTTGACATGGAGTTCTTAGAACCAGGAAGCTCAAGTGAAGCTAAAGTTTTTTCCATCTGTTCAACAATACTAGTTCCTTCATCCGCAACATTTGTAGAGGATCTTACTCCTTTCAGAGTTGAAGACCCAAAGACAGGAACTGATGTGGACAACATATGAAGTGTTTGTTGTCCTAGCATGGTAGCATTGCTCCTCGTAACAACACCAAAGCTACCAAAGGTAACACCAAGAATTCCCTCCATTTCAGCAGAGAACTTGGAGTCAGCAGCCTTGGAGAAAGTTAATTGGGAGTTAATCTTCTTGGAAGCCATTTGAATGTTCTTTGATGCTTGAAAAGTTGAGATGAGAGGTAGAGATTGTCCTACTGGATGTGCTAGAATTTGTAGATGATAAACTCACTTTGAGACAATAATAATCAAGAATGAAAATATCCCGAATAATTTGTAGTCTTTGATTTCAAAATGCAAGTGTTACAATCTCTATGAATTATCTGATTCACCTTTTTAAGGGTAAATTCAAGGGCTCTTGAGCTTGATCTTGAATCTGGAATTTATTCTTGAACTCGATCTTGAATTTGAATTTGTTCTTGAAACTTGAATTTTTTCTTAAGTTTGATCTTAAGTTGAAGAGCTTTTAAGCTTGTTCTTGACCTTGAGTGCTTAAATGTTTGAATTCTTGAACTTTGTAGAGAAATTTGTGGCGTTTGCTCCACGAGTTTTCTCCAGCTTTTTTGTTAGAATTCTTCGTCTTTCTTTGAGTTATGAAGACCTCTATTTATAGTTGTAAAATAGAGGAACTATAATAGGGAAGACTTTCCTTCGGCTAACCAGATTTATATGACATGGCATGTTGGGCTTTAATGAGATGGACTGGTCATTTGAACATATGGCATGGTCCTATTGGCTTCTTTGTTTGATTTGGCATATCATATCATTTGACACATGGCACCAAGATGGGTCTCTTGGATGAATGATGTGTTATCAAAATAATGAACATTTGGTGCCTGAAACAAGGGATTTTGTAAGTTTTTTAAGCGACTTTTTATGGTTTTGATATGTTTTTGTGTTAATCTTGCAGAAAAGTTAGGTTGACATGATTTTGAAGAAAAGTTATAGATTTTGCTGAAGTATAGGCCATACGAGCCCACCTAAGAGTTGTAGCTCAAACTACGAGTTGTAGGGTGTGTCATAGTAAGAATTAGAGACCAAAAAATTAGAAATCTGTCAAGTGAAAATCACTCCTATGAAGACATAATACGAGTCGTAAGATACACTACTACTCATATAGGTGGACTCATAGCAAGAATGAGAGAGCCAAAATGTTGGATCAAAAATTGAAGGTAAAGACTATGAGAGCAACATACGAGTCGTAGCTCAAGCAACGACTCGTACCTATGGATCCTACCTATTTAGTCCAAGATACTAAGAAACTGACACGAGACCCCAACTACGACTCGTAGGTCATCCTACGAGTTGTACCTGCAGAACTTATTAGCTGCTAGCTATCTTTTCTGTGTAAATTCTAGGGTTGTTTATAAGTGCTATATATAGTTTAAGTTAGGGTTTTAGAAAGAGTTTGACCAGTAGACAAAGGAGAATCACATTTTGAATTTTTTCTTAGTTTTTTAGAGTAGTTTATTGTTCTCTCTCGGAAAACTCATTTCGGGGATTGCAAATCTTACTTTGTACTCATTGTTGATAAATCAAGCTTGTGGGGTTGCAACTTGTAGTGCCTATTTTCTTCATTGGTATTGGTAAAGCTTTCATTTATGTCTTGGATGTACATTTTTGCTTGTTTTGCCTTAGCCATGAGTAGCTAAGCACCTACAACTTGGGTTTGTAGGAACCATAGGTAGTTGACATTGATATGATATATGTTTCTTGCATTTCCATGATTGAGGTTTTGCATGTATTATCTATTTTTCTTCATTATTATTATTGTTTGGTGGTAGCCAACACTAAACCCCACCTACTATCACAATCCCGACCAAGGTAGTGATGAATAGGAAAAGGAAAGTAGATGACAAAATTCGATTGATGTGTTCTCATCTAATCAATCGAGCCTGACCAAGGGGAGATTTATAGGGACAATAGGTAACTATTAGTTGGCACGCCATGGTTGCCAACTAAGAGTCATGGTGAAATTCGACCTTTACCTTCACAAGAGGGTTGAAAAAACCTAAGTTACCATCCCACATGCAAATCACTAATTATAGTTATATTATCTAGGGTAATCAAGTCGACGAACCATGGGGAACACAATTCTTAAGTTGTCCCCAAAATTGAGTGTTTCCTCACGTTATAGTTAGTGGTAGTTTTATTTTATTTATGAATCACCCCCCCATTTAGAGATTGTAGTCATAAATACTAGAAATGATTAGTGGTGAAGTCTTATAATCAAGCCCTATATTCCCTATGGATTCGACCCTAACCTCATTTAGGTTAATTGCTAACAACGACCGCTTTCTTATTGGAGCATGAGCATCATCAAAAATTATGGCGCCTTTGCTGAGAACTACGGCTAGGTTTTGATTTGAGTTCACTATTAGTTAGTTCCAGTGTTGATTTATAGAGTCTCTTATACTTTACTTTTATTTTTGTTTTTGTTTGATTTTATTCGCAGGGTATACTAGGCTATATGCCCAACATAAGGAGCCAAGGCAATCCCTTAGCTCCACTCAATTTGGAGATCCATCGACTACCAAGAAGGATAGCTCAAGTGAATGAAGATATTAAGGTTGAGGAGGAGATAAATACAAATGAGGATATGGGAAGAGAGGAGAATCCACCACAAAAGGGCAATAGGCCACAACTTAGGGACTTTAATGAAAATGCTTATGGATGGAATCAATATAGATTGAACCTTATGGCTATGGACGTTATCGATATTATAGTACTGCCTCCTTTACCAGCAGATACTAAGTTCACAATATCGAGTGGATTGCTCTAAATGCTCTAAAACCACGGACTATTCATAGGGCTACATTCGAAGGATCCCTACCGTCATCTTCAAAATGTGGTGTTTGTTTGCAAGAGTGTCATGGGGACACAAAACCTTTATCTTGATACTGTGGATTTAAAAGTGTTTCCACTATCATTGACTAACAATGCATCTATATGGTTGTCCGAGCTTCCTCCGGGTACTATCACAAGTTGGGCTGAACTTCAGGTAGTATTTCTTGGAAGATATTTCCCAACATCTAGGAATTTGAAGCTCAAGGACCAAATCAACAACTTTGAGCAATTGCCTGGTTATTCTATTAACACAACAAAGGAGAGGTTTACTAAATGCTTGAGGATGGTCCCTGATCATAAGATTGTTGACGATGCCTTGGTTGAAATTTTCTATCGGGCACTTGATGAGAATAGTCAAGCTTTTTCCAACACGATTATGGGAGGCATATTCCTAGACAAACCTTTTGCATTGATTGTCGCAAGGATGGAGCACGTGGTCAAAATAAATAGAGCATGGGTTTAACGAGAGCGAGGTATGATAAAACCTTCTTATGCGGTTAAAACCAATAATGAGCACGCAAAGGTAATAAAGAGATCATGGAGCAACTTGCTCAGATTTGCATAAGTATGGACTTGGTTTTAAGGCAAAATCAAGCAAGTGTCAAGGCAGTCACTTACGAAACTGCAAAGGCTCCTACCTATGATGATCCATTCTTTGATGAGGATGCATGTTTTGTAAACAACCAAGCAGTAGGTTTTTGGAACAACCCCCAAGGGTCCAATTTGAACTATTAGAGGCAAGGTTTCCAGAATCAAGGTTGGAACTTTAACTGTGATAGGATGTGTAGAGACAGCTGGAGCGGATACTATGAGAGAGAGAGTGCTAGACACAGAGTGAGAAAGAAGAGAGGGCTACAAAAATAGTCCTTATGGGCCACTACACAGCCCTGATACTGGGTCAACAAACTTAAGGATTAAAGATATGTTCGAAAAGTTGTTGAAAAAAGCTGACCACCAAGATGAGACTTTAAAGGGAATGAAAGCAAATATCTCAAGTATTAACCAAAAAATAGAGTCCCACTCGGTGGCTATTAAGCAATTAGAGCAACAATTCTTACAAGTTTTTTCACAATTGAATCAACGGGAGGGCATCCTACCAAGCAGTATGGTTCAAAAACCAAAAAATAAAGGGCATTGCATGGCAATGATGAGTAGGAATGGCAAGAGCACTATAGATCCCCCTATGGGTAATTATTGATGAAGTTGACGAGAAGGGTCTTGGTGGTGAAGTCATGGTTGAGGGAGAAGATCTGAAGGTTGTTAGAATGTAATAAGAAGAGACAAAGGGGCATGAGAAATTGAAATTAATTCCCAAATCCCGTCCTTATTTCCCTCAAAGGCTTAAAAGAAAGGAAGAGGAAGGTAAATTCAAACACTACCTCTCGATGTTGAAGCAACTGTCCCTCAACATTCCCCTTTTAGAAGCTTTAGAAAAAATGCCCAGGTATGGAAAATATATGAAGGATTTGGTTACCAAGAAATGCACTCTGAGCCAAGAGTTCTCCCAAGAACTCCAATAATGTAGTGCGACTATGACCAAATGCCTTGCTCAAAAGCAAGAGGACCCCTTTGCGTTCACCATCCTGTGTACCATTGGCTATGTTGAGTTCGCAAGAGCATTGTGTGACTTAGGAGCCAGCATCAATCTAATGCCTCTTGCTATATTTAAAAATCTTAGCCTCAGTACTTCAACCATGACAAGAATAAGGTTGCTTATGGTGAAGGGAATCCTTTTGGATGTGCTTGTTAAAGTGGATAAATTCATCTTTCCAGTAGACTTTGTGATCCTTAACTGCGAAGTTGATTTTGAGGTGCCTATCATTTTGGGGAGACCATTTCTGGACACTGGGAGGGCCCTAGTGGATATGGATTCAGGTCAACTATGGTTTAGGATTAAGGATGTAAAGGTTGTGTTCAATATTCGCCAATCCATGAAACACCCAAATGAGTGCAAGAGTAAGGTGTGGAACCTCGATAATAGTTGAAGAAAGAAGATGACAAAGTCAAGCTATGACGTTAAACAAGGTGCTTCTTGGAAGGCTATCCAAGTAGTTTTAAGTATTTTTGATTATTGAGATTCTTAGGTAGGAAGTGTTAGTTTGGTTTTTGACATTGGTGCAGTTGTAATATTTGGGGAATTATTGTGTTTTGATTTGGTTTGCAGGTGCAAATTAAAGAATAGAAGATCTGAAAAATGGCACTTGGAGTAGCCTCTATGATCAGTCTTACCAGTCAAAGTCAGGACTATAACTCGTAGTCATGCATCATAGAGAGAATCAGTGAGTATTAGAAGTTGACACATATACTACGAGCCAACCTTACGATTCGTAGAGTCGTCTATGAGTCACAAGAGGGGTTAATAGAGCCCAGGTATAATTCTTAAATTTTTATAAGTGTTGGGTCTACTATGAGACTGGGACCTTCGAGATGTAGGATAGATTATGACTCGTAGTCAGGGTCTCGTAGCTTAAATCTGAAGATTTTTAAACTTCGACTCGATTTGCTTATATAAGGGGTCAAAATCATATTTGACACCTATTATCGAGTATAAACCCTAAAAAGTTGATGGTTTCCCCTAAATTTCATTCCATATTCTCCCTTTCCAACCAATATCTTGTAGGCACACATCATTTTCCGGCGAAGATTCTGGCGAGGCCATTATTCTTAGGGTTTTCAGTATGGTATTGAATTTCTTTTGCTTTGGTTTACTTCTCCAATTGATTGATAAGCTCCATAGTTAAGTTTTGAAATCTTTTGTGGTGAGTTTGTTCCCTATATGGGTGTGTGCCTTGTTTAATCATGTTAAATCATGTCATGTAGTGGTTATTGCCCTAGACTTGTAACCTAGGGTTTGATGCTTTGAAGAAGTGAGTTATGAATCAAATATGGTCGAAATTCTTGGGTGGGTGCTTGTGTATATGAAATTTGTTATTCATGGGATATATTGAATGACTATTGCCTACTCACAGTCTAAATTGTTGTCGAAACTGGAATTTAAGAAGTGGGAGTGTGTTTTATATGTCTTAACCTATGGAATTTGATTGAATTGATATGTATGGAAATTGCATTCCTAGGGAATGTTTATAGATGTCAAGAACGAGCTTTGAATGTATATTACTTTTGTTGTGCTTGATGTAGTGTAGAACTGGATTGAAATCTTAGGGATAATGGTTGTCTTAAACTTTTGATGATATTATAAAATTGATTATGTGCCAAGTATTTGATGATGTTATTGTGTGTGAAGAGTGGTGATTGTGTGTTTGATTTTATGCTTTGCATGGGAAAATGTTAGGCACTACAGATGCCTTCTGCAGTCAGCTACAAGGCACTCTTATAACTCATAAGTCCCTATATGATGTAATGGTCCCTTGTAGCAAGAAGCAATCATACATGGTTCCTTCATGTTTCTCATACGAGACTCACTTACGACTCATAGTTCCTACTATGACTCATAGTGGGAGTCTCATAAGCTTATTTGAGTTCTGCAAAATATTTCTGAAAATAGTTACAAGCCCAGACTATGACTTGTAGGTCACCCTATAAGTCATAACTGTGTCTCATATCTAGGATCAAAAAGCATTTTTGAAGGCATACTACTTCTACGAGGGTAGTATACAACTCGTAAGTCACCCTATGAGTCACAACTGTACTCGTATATGCAAACTTGCAGTTGCATCACTGATTATCTATTTTTGATTTGTTTTTGTCTTTTGTTTTTTGTTATGTGTTTTAATGGATCAAACATCTTGAACTTATATGTTGCTACTTGGTTGGTTTGCAGATACAATGCCTCCAAAAGACAAGCGAGTAATCCAAACCTTTCAAAGGAGATTGGTGGATGAGTCATCTGAGACTGAGCGATCTGATGGCTTTGTTAAAGTCCACAGAATCAGGGTAGACCCTGAGGCCAATAGACCCCAGACCCGAGAGCTTGCAGCACAAATGTCTATGAAAGTTAGCAGTTACTCCCGGTCAGAAGAGGAGGAAAAACAGGGTAATGGGGATAGTTCAGATGGTAGCCTACCTCAAATGACCCCCTCATACTCAAGTTGAAAGTTAGAGTCAAAAACCACTTCTTAGTAGGAGTAAGCCCAATCTCAACCCCCAGCTAATCCCAGGTGGTGTATTGCTGGGATGGAAGAAATATGCAACCAGGGGTTGGAGCCTAAGGGGTAAGGTAAACCTATCCACTAATTTCATGAGGAGTTTTGGTTGAATGCCTCAGGCTTAGATAAAGTACCCAGATTGGATGTTGGGTTGGATGAGCACGGACTACGATGGACCA
>JAOTQJ010040969.1:0-15180 GCA_025642045.1 Solanum sejunctum
CCCAAACTTTTCTATTTTAATCCAATTAAGGACTCCCGACTTCAACTAAATTTTTACCCGCGAAAATTCACTTAATCTCACACTCCCGCACCATAAGTTAGTAAAATTTAGAATACACCTCAATCACAACAATTTTTCCCGGATGATCAATTAACCTCCATTTAATTAATTACGGGGTCTAACATCAAATAAGGAAGAAGGAGAAGTCTATCAAATCAAGAAGATTTAGGAGTTCTTACATGGGTAGAAGTTCTTACATGAAAGATAAACTCTACAATTCAATATTAATTCCAATTAAACAATAATATCAAAATACATATTATCTATATAAGAATTAAAATTTATATTTATGTCAAAGCAACATGTTTATACACCGATGAGTTTAGAGGTAATAATATTTTTTTTCATAATATTATATTATTTAATAATCTATATGCATGTTGGCTGATGGGCTTCAATTTTTGTTTGTATGTATACTTACTTGGCAGCAATATATGCTTTATTTAAAAAATGAAGAAGCTTTCATATTACGACTCTATTGTCCCCACGCAAAGAAAGTATAACATTGATATTCAATTTAAATTATAATATTAAAATATTTGATCCCAGTTATTGAAATTGCCATATTTTTTTATAAAATAAGTTGATTTAAAAAGCCTTGTTTTCATAATTAAATTAAATAAACATATAAAATATATGTAATAGGTTAAGAAAAGTAATAATTAAGTACTCCTAAAGTATATTACCAATATATATATATTTTTTAAAAATAAAGAAATTCTAAATTTATTGTAATAAATAGTTCTAAGTTCTCTCTTGAAAACTATTAATTTAATCAAACCGCTAGTTTCAACAGAGGAAATAAATGTTATCAAAGAAAAAAAAAATGTAGGAAGAAAAAATTACTGCCAAAAAAATTCTAGAAAATAGATTAATTAAAAAAGACTTCTATTCATGATAAAAAAAAATAATATGCTACTTGAAATAAAATAGACTTGATAAAAAAAACTTTCAAAATAATAGGTAAAAAACAGGTTGGGAAAAAGTCCATAAAAATAGCGCAAGATTATCTTAAGATATCCCCAAAAATAGGCAAAAAACGTTTTAAAAAAACCCTAATCCCAATTATTTTTTTATAAAATAGGTTGATTTAAAAGACCTGTATCCATAATCAAATAAATAAATTAATTTTGTTTATATAAATATTATATATTTAATAACAAATACTATTTATATATAATTTTTAAATTAACGCGATATATGCGTGCAAAGCATGTACACTAATACTAATTTATTTATAAACATCCTTTTTATATAAATACTATCACTAATGAGAACACATGTTAAACTAGAATTTTTCTTAGTGACTTTGTCGCGCCCCATTTTTCTTTGGAAAAGATGAAAACCTGGACGACATCGTGGCAATGGCTCTTTTGGGATTTGGAACGAAAAAGAAGAGTCGCCACCTAATCATTGGGTGCATTAGGATTGTAAAAACCCATAAAATTACTAAAATTCCCTTAAACTATATCGTGCGTATAATGCATCTTCCCAAGCTCTGATGAAAAATTCGAGACCAGATTTGCGATCAGTGTGAAAAAATGAGTTAGAAAATGGTCTCGACTTAACTTTAACGCAAAAAATGCGATTTAACTTTTTCAAAGAAAACCAAAAATAGTGGGGTTTTCGCACCCCTTCCACGATGCGGAGAGGATATGGAACCACACTTGTATTTTCTCAAAAATTTGATGAAATTAAAAATTTATCAAAAAAGTGTATAAATACACTAGTGTGCGTTGTGCGTTGCGCACTAGTGCATGGGGGAATCGATTTTTTCTTTTAATTCGGGAAGGGCAATTTTGTCCTTCTCGATATATTTTAATATCCTAGGTCAATTTTTGAAGTATATTTCGTACAAAAAGGGTTTAGACCCAAAAATCTTCTAAGTCTTTTAGTTTTTACGCAAGTCGGAGAGAAGAAGAGGAGAGAAAGAGTAAGAGTTTCAAGAATTTTTCAATTCCTTGAAGAAATCTCTATTCCCAAGTATGTAAAGGCTACCCAAAAGCATGGAATCGATCTCCCATGTGCCAATGTAGAGTTAGAATGAAAGAAAATCATGTATATTAGTCTTGATTTATGAATTCTTGAAAGTTCTTGGATAACTGCTTTAAATTCTTGGATAATTGCTTTAAATTCTTGGATATTATCTTGAGTTCTTGAATATATTCTTTAAACTATAATTTCATATCCTAAATTGATGATCATCATGCTTAAAGTTTACTGTATACTTACCTATTTATGTGATGATCATTAAACTCTTACAAATTATCTCTGTAAAGACTTGAATAATGAACGTAGGGGGAGGTCTAGAGCCTTGATTGTCTGAATGTGATATTTGACTGAGTCTGAGTCCTGAGGTAAGGGTGTTGATGACTGTGATAGCTAAAATTAGTACTAATAGAGTTGAATGAGTATATTCTCTTGAATTGTAAAGATAGTCTTGCTCGTACAAGTTGGGTGATCAGAATTCTTGATGGATTGATAGATTTATGAGCATATTGAGTCCTGGGAGGAGCATTAGTATCAAAATGGGTAAGAGTGAGTCCCACCCATACCCAATAACTACATGGATAGCGTAGGACAGGATTGGACCATGAAAGTGGTATTTTCTTTGTACCAAAAGAGGACTTGACAGACTTTTGGATGCACTGACCTCGACAAGGTACTGGATGGATGTGGCAACGACATCTCTTTGTTATATCACTACCATCTCATAGGTAATGGTTATCGATTATAAAAATTCCTAGATAGGTTTCATGATGATAGGACTTGATGTGATGTGATTGTTTGATGTTGATTAATAATAGGGGATTGAGTCTTGTTATTTATATCTGAGGTGAGGTTGAGTGATTGATGAGTGATGGTTACATTGTTTCCTTTTTCTTTAGCCCATTTTACATATAGTACATTCCACGTACTAATGCCTCTCTGATGCTGCATTATTTTATGATGCAGATATTATAGAACGAGGACTTCAGCAGCCCGATCATTGAGGTTCAAAGCTCTTTATTCCTGACAGTGGTGAGTCATTCCTTGCATTCAAAGGATGTTTATTTTCTTGATTTGATAATCTTTTACTAGATGTTTGGTAGCCATAACCTATCATGGTATCGTCTTAGACTACAATATAGAGACTTCATAGGCATAGATATTGATATTGAGTTGGAGTTCTTTTCCCTCTTTTTTTCCTTATTAAAGACTTTGTTATCTATTTTATTTCCTTCTGATAGACTAAGATTGATAATATTGAGCCTACTAATAGAATTGTATTTCATTATTACTTCTATTCCGCAGATGATTTGGCTGAACGAAAGCAAAAAGACTAGGTAATCCGCTTGGGATCTAGCAATAGCCTCTGAGTAGCAATCACATCTAAGGTACCCTCCCGGGGTGTGAAAAACTTGGTATAAGAGCCCAGAGTTTGAGTGTCCTAGGGAGTCTATGAAGCTGTGTCTAGTAGAGTCTTATTTATGGGTGTGTTGTGCACCACACTTCATAAGCAGGAAGTTATAGGACATTAGAAAGTGTTACCCTTCTTCTATGATTCGAAATCATGCTATAGAGTTAACTTGTGAAATTCTGCTACGCTTACAAAAAATGTCGCCCAAGAGAACAGCCGCTCAAAGAGATGCCCCAGCTCCCGTGGCTAAGAACACCCAACCGGGGGCTCCAATTAAAACTAAGACAAGGAGATGAGGATGCCCTGGTAGGGTTACTGAGGCCCCTCAAGCGTCCCTTGCTCAGTCCTAGTCGGCTCCCACTACTGAGACAGAATTCAGAGGAGCCATCACCATGCTAACTTAGTTGGTGGCCTCACAGGGCAACATCCAAGGTTCTCAGTCTCCTAGTTCTATATCACAGGATCCCTCAACTATAACCCAGCTCAAGGACTTCTTGAGGATGAACTCACCAATATATAAGGGGTCAAAGGTGAAGGAGGACCCGAAGAACTTCATTAACGAAATGTACAAAGTTTTGAGGGCTATGCATGTGGATGTGCTTGAAGGAGTTGAGCTTGCGTCCTACTAGCTGAAAGACATGGCTAATGTGTGGTACACTCAGTGGGAAAGGAGTAGAGGTAAGGATGCGGATCCTATAACATGGGAGAAGTTTAAAGTCGCTTTCCTTGATGACTTTTTTCCTCAAGAGTTGAGGGAAGCGAAGGCGGATGAGTTCATGAATTTTAAGCAAGGAGGGATGATTGTGAAGGAGTATAGCCTTACTTTTATCAAGCTGTCAAGGTATACTCCCGAGATGGTGAAAGATATGAGACAGAAGATGGGGAGATTTATTTCTAGCCTAGCTAGACATGTGCAGAGAGAGTGTAAGGTTGTGTTGCTGATTCCTGGCATGGATATCTCCAGACTTGTGGTGTATTCCTAGCAGACAGAGGAAGATAAGAAAAAGGATAGAAGGCGAAGTCAGCAGGACATGAGCCTAGCCCGTAGAGACAACATAGAGGTGACAAATCTTATTTTCAGAAGAGATCATCACATCCCTCACCATCAACAGTAAGTACGCTCATACAGACGACTAGGTATGAGCAAAAATCTCAGAGTTATTAGACTTTCACGACCCCGGGTGCCCCTTCTCAGGCCAATGTGTCCCAAGGGATAAATGGAAAGCCACCTTGCAGCAAGCATGGTAAGCTTCATATATGTTGGCAAAGATGTGTGCTATGCATGTGGTTATGCTGGTCATTTTAGTTACGAGTGTCTGAAGAGGAGGAGACGTGAGGGGAGCAGTAGAGCTCAATCTTGGACAACACCTCCAGCAGGTAATCAACACAGGGGTACTACTATTACCAGTACAGGAAACAGGACAAACTATCTTTACGCTATGGCTAACCGATAGGAGTAAGAGGCTACAACAGAGTTGTCATTGGTATGCTTCGTGTCTTTACTCATGATTGCTATGCATTAATTAATATTATCTTTGTAACTCCTTATGTGGCTAGAAAGTGTGGTATTCTTCCTCAGTATTTACTTGAGTCCTTTTTCATCTCTACTCCTACCAATGAGTCTATACTAGCTGAGAGGGTTTACAGGAATTGTGTGCTGTCTATTTATCATAGACACATTATCTGATTTGGTAGAGTTGGAGATGGTTGATTTTGATGTAATAATGGGCATGGATTTGCTTCATGCATATTATACTTCTGTTGACTGTAGAACCTGGATGGTTAGGTTCTAATTTCCTAATAAGCCTGTCTTAGAGTGAAAAAGGAGTTCTGTTGCCCCTAAGGGTAAGTTCATATCATATCTTAGAGCTAGAAAGTTAATATCCAAGTATTGTATTTACCACCTCATACGAGTGAAGTCAGATGATGTTGAGTCTCTTACTTTTGAGTCAGTCCCAATAGTGAATGAGTTTCTCGAGGTCTTTCCTGATGATCTTCCTCGAGTCCCTCCTAATAGGGAGATTGACTTTGGAATTGATGCTCTTCCCGAGATCAAACTTATCTCAATTCTACCTATAAAATGGCCCCCGCAGAGTTAAAAGAATTGAAAGACTTGTTAGAAAAAGGTTTCATAAGGTTTAATGTCTCACCTTGGGGTGCTCCCGTCCTATTCGTGAGTAAGAAAGATGGTCTTTGAGGATATATATGGACTACCGGCAGTTGAATAAGGTTACCATAAAGAATAATTATCCTCTTCCCAAAATAGACGATCTCTTTGATCAGCTTCAGGGTTCTACTTGTTTCTCCAAGATAGACCTCAGATCGAGTTACCATCAGTTGAAGGTGATGAAAAATGATATTCCAAAGACAGCCTTTAGGATACTATATGGCCACTTTGAGTTCTTGGTCATGTCTTTTGAGTTGACAAATGCAACTGCAACTTTCATGGTCTTAATGAACAGGGTATTCAGATCATATTTTGACATATTCGTGATCGTATTTATTGATGACATCCTAGTCTCTTAGTGTGAGTTTTGGCTCAAGTCGGTGGCTTTCTTAGGCCATGTTGTTTCAAGAGATGGCATTCGGGTTAATACTCAAAAGACTGAGGTGATCAAGAATTGGACAAGACCCATTTATCCAACAGAAATAAGAATTTCTTGGGTTTGGTCGTGTATTATCGCAGATTTATGGAGGGTTTCTCTTCTCTGTCAGCCCCGTTGACAAAGCTGACTCAGAAGAAAGTCAAGTTTTAGTGGTCTGAGGCATATGAGAAGAGCTTTTAGGAATTGAAGACTAGATTGACTACAACGCTAGTGTTGACCTTGCCAGACGGGACGGGTGACTTCGTGATATACTGTGATGCATCTTGAGTGGGATTGGGTTATGTAGTTATGCAGAGGGGAAAAGTAATAGCTTATGCTTTCAAACAACTTAAGGTCCATGAGAAGAATTATCCGACTCATGATCTTAAGTTGGCAGCAATAGTGTACGCACTTAAAATCTGGCATCACTATTTGCATGGAGTGCATGTGGATGTGTTTACTTACCACGAGAGCTTGCAATATGTGTTTAGTCAGAAAGAGCTCAACTTGTGGTAGAAGAGGTGAATAGAGTTGCTCAAGGATTATGATATAAGTATCCTCTATCACCCAGGTAAGGCTAACATTGTTGTTGATGCTCTTAGCAGAATGTTCATGGGTAGCACTGCCCATGTGGAAGAGTGGAAGAGAGAATTAGCAAAGGAGGTGCATAGATTGGCTTAATTGGAAGTGCAACTTGTGGAGAACAATGAAGGCAGGGTCAGTGTTCAGAATGGGTCTGCTTTATCCTTAGTGTCAGAGGTGAAGGAAAAGGAAGACCAAGACCCTTTATTACTCCAACAAAAAGAAATGGTTCATAAGAAGAAGGTGATGGTTTCTCCAAAGGGAGATATGGAGTATTGAGATATCAAGGGAGATTCTGTGTACCTGGTGTTGATGGAGTTCGAGAAAGAATCATAGTCGAAGCTCATAGTACGAGATATTTCATTCATCCTGGCTCCACCAAGATGTACCACGACTTGAGGAAAGTCTATTGGTGGAATGGGATAAAGAAAAACATTGCTAAATTTGTTTCCAAGTGTCCCAATTGCCAACAAGTTAAGGTTGAACATCAGAAACTATGTGGGTTAGCTCAGAACTTTGAAACTCTAGAGTGGAAATGGGAGATTATCAACATGGATTTCATTACCGACTTACCAAGATCCAAAAATCACTATGATTCGATATGGCTGACTGTTTTCAGGATGACTAAATCAGCCCACTTTTTGGTGGTGAAGATAACGTATACAGCTGAGGAGTATGCCCACCGTTATATTTGGGAGATTGTGAGATTGCATAGGGTTCCCTTTTATATCATCTCAGACAGAGGAGCTCAATTCACCTCTCAATTTTAGAGGTCTTTCCAGAAGGGATTGGTATGAAGGTAAATCTGAGTACCGCTTTTCACCCTCCGATAGATGGGCAGGCAGAGCGTACTATTCAAACTTACGAGGATATATTGAGGGCATGTGTTATTGACTTCAAAGGAAACTGGGATAATCATTTACCATTGATTGAGTTCGCGTATAATAATAGCTATCATGCCAGTATCCAGATAGCCCTATATGAGGCATTATATAGGATGAGATGTAGATCCTCGATTAACTGGTTTGAGATGGGTGAAGCTGAGTTGATTGGGCCTGACCTTATATTTAGTGAAAGTCATCAAGCAAAGGTTAAAGACAGTCTACAGTCGCCATAAATCATATACAAATATAAGAAGAAGAGACTTAGAGTTCAAGGTAGATGATTGGGCGTACTTGAAGGTGTCACCCATGAAGGGTGTCATAAGATTTGGTAAGAAGAGGAAACTGAGTCTTCGTTATATCTGGCTATACCAAATTGTAAGAAGGATTAGGAAGGTTGCTTACTAGTTAGACTTGCCTTCCGATCTAGATAGAGTTTATCCGGTGTTCCACGTATCCATGCTGAGGAGGTGTTTGGGGGATCCAACCTTAGCAATCCCTATGGAGAGTACGGGTGTGAAGGATAACTATCATACGAGGAAATTTCAGTTCAAATACTTGATCGACAGGTTTGTAAACTGAGGAATAAAGAGATTGCCTCCGTTAAAGTTCTATAGAGGAATTAATTTGTTGAGGAAGCTACGTGGGAAGCTGAGAAAGCAATGAAACTCAAATACCCGCATCTATTCGTGCCTAGTGATGATGACTTTGGAGGTAAAAATATTCTTATCCTTAGCAATTTTGAATGTTTACTTTTCCTTAAGTTGATGCCTTGTTTTACTCTATTCCCGAGTCTAAGATAGAGATAGATAGATGATGGATACTGAGAGTTCGATTGCCCCCGAGTGAGGAATGAGATGAGTTCTAAAGTCATTTGAGTCCTCAAATGACCTTTACTCAATATTCGAAGACGAATGATTCGAAGGGGGAGATGATGTAATATCCCATAAAATTACTAAAAGGCCCTTGAACTATATTGTGCATACAACACATCTTCCTAAGCTCTGATGGGAAATCCAAGGCCAGATTTGCAATCAATGCGAAAATTGAGTTAGAAAATGGTCTCGACTTAACTTTAATGCGAAAAATGTGATTTAATTTTTTCAAAAGAAAAACAATAGTGGGATTTTCGCATCTTCTCTGCGTATGTGTTTTTTGAAAATTTGATGAAACTAAAAAATTTTATGAAAAAAGTGTATAAATACTCTAGTGCGCATTGCACACTGTGCATGGGGAATCGATTTTTTTCTTTTAATTCAAGAAGGGAAATTTTATCATTTCTAGTATATTTAAATATCCATAGGTCATATTTTTGAAGTATATTTCATACAAAAAGGGTTTAAACCTAAAAAGCTTCTAAGTCTTTTAATTTTTACGTAAGTCGGAGAGAAGAAGAGGAGAGAAAAAGTAAGAGTTTCAAGAGTTTTCCAATTCCTTGAAGAAATCTCCATTCCCAGGTATGTAAAGGGTACCAAAAAGCATAGAATCGATCTTTCATGTGCCAATGTAGAGTTAGGATGAAAGAAAATCATGTCTAGAAGTCTTGATTTATGAATTCTTGAAAGTTCTTGGATAATTGCTTAAATTATTGGATTTTATCTTGAGTTCTTGAGTATATTCTTTAAACTATAATTTCATATCCTAAATTGATGATCATCATACTTAAAGTTTACTGTATACTTACCTATTTATGTGATGGTGATTAAATTCTTACGAATTATCTCTGTAAAGACTTGAATAATGAACGTAGGGGGAGGTCTAGAGCCTTGATTGTCTGAATGTGATGTTTAATTGAGTTTGAGTCCTGAGATGAGAGTATTGATGACTGTGACAGCTGAAATTAGTACTAATAGAATTGAATGAATATATTCTCTTGAATTGGAAAGATAGTCCCCGTAGAGGTTGGGTGATAAGAGTTCTTGATGGATTGATCAACTTATGGGCATATTGAGTTCTAGGAGGAGTATTAGCCCCAAAATAGGTAAGAGTGAGTCCCACCCATACCCAATAACTTCGTGGACAGTGTAGGAGAGGATTGGACCGTGAAAGTGGTGTTTTCTTTATTCCAAAAGGACTTGACAGACTTTTGGATCCACTGACAAACTCGTCCTTTACCCTGGCAAGGTACTAGATGAATGTGACAATGACTTCTCTTTGTTGTATCACTACCAGTTCATAGGTTGTGGTTGTCCATTATAGAAGCTCCCAGATCGATTTCATGATGATAAGACTCTGATATGATGTGATAGTTTGATGTTAATTGATAGTAGAGGATAGAGTCTTGTCCTTTATATCTTGCTGAATGATTGATGAGTGATGGCTACACTGTTTTCTTTTTATTTAGCCCAATTTATATATAGTATATTTCACGTACTAATGCCCCTCTAGCACTGTATCGTTCTATGATGCAGATATTATAAACCGAGGACTTCAGCAGCCCGATCATTGAGGTTTAGAGCTCTCTATTTCGAACAGTGTTGAGTCTTCCCCTACATTCGGAGGATGTTTATTTTCTTGATTTGATAGTCATTTACTAGATGTTTGGTAGCCATTTCCTGTCATGGTACCATCTCAGACTATAGTATAGAGGCTTCATAGACATAGATGTTGATGTTAAGGGTTCTTTTCCCTCTTCTTTTCCTTATTTGAGATTTTGTTATCTATTTTATTTCCTTATGATAGGCTGAGATTGATAGTATTAAGCCCACTGACAGAATTGTATTTCTATTATTACTTCTATTTTGCTGATGATTTGGCTGAACGATGACAAAGAGACTAGATGGTCCACTTCGAGGCTAGAAATAGTCTCAACTGCCAATCACGTTTAGGGTACCCTCCTGAGGTGTGACAAGGACACCATTTCTAATATGCTATTAAATCTAAGCCTAAGGTCACCAGAGATTGGGTAAGGGCTCAAATTACCTCGAGAGGAAGGTGTTAAGCACCTCTCGAGTATCTCATGTCTTATTTGGAGGTTAACAAATAAAAATCTCTTATTTTTAGAAAATTCTATTGATTAATCTAAGTGAGAAGTTTAAACAAATAAAAGAGAAAGTAAGCAAATAAACAATGATAGAAAAATAAATCTAACCACTCAAGCAATTTAACGTAAACAAGAAATAGGAAAAAAAATTAGGCGTTTAAATTTCCACTCAAATCAGTTTACTCGACTTTCAAGTGTTATTTAGCTCGCATGACTTTATTAAGCCTAAGGACAAAATCAAGATTTGCACTATTAAAGCGCGCGTATAGAGTCATCCTTTTTGAGGGTCCTATATACCCTACCCCCTCTTAAGTTGATTTATTTATTTTAACTTAAAGGAGTACTAAAGAAAATGAAAAATTCTAATCGTCTTTCCTAAAATGCCTAGCATCCCATCTTATGGTCCAAGAGGCACTGAACATCTATTTTTAGAAAAGCTTTTAGACTAAAAGAAAATCAAGGCTTCCTAAGACTCCCGTCAAACAAAACAAACAAACGAACAATTAGCATTTAAATCTCAAATAGCCTCCAAACATTTATATATCTAACATGCTTGAAAAACGCACAAACGATGCAAAGTGACATGCTAAGCGTATGCGACATAGATCAATATTCAAATACACAAGAATTATTTAAAACCAAAGATTTTTGACTATTTTAGAAGCATTAACATACTTGAAAATATTTATCAAGGCCTATAGGCATAAATTTTAAAGAAAATATTTACTAAATTCTATCAACGTGATTCTTAAACTATATGACTTGTAAAATAAACAATAATTATGGCCAATCCTATAAGCATAATTTCTATATGAAAACATTAGATTGAATTCTAAAATCATGATTTCTAAAAATATTAAATCCTAAGAGGCATGATTTTCTAGAGAAATATACTTCGAAAACAAAACCCTATAAGCATTTTTTATTACAAAAATGAAATCTAAACATATTTCAAACAAAACCCCTAAAACATGTTTTCTAATGCAAAATAATAATTCAACATATTTTTAAGATAAAATCCTAAAAGCAAGATGTCTATAAGCATGCTTTCTATTGCAAAACAAAAATCTAAACATTTCTTAATAAAGTCCTAGAACATATTTTCTAGTGCAAAATGTTAATTAAACATATTTTTCAAAATAAAGTCCTAGGAGCATGATTTCTAAAAAAACAAAATCCTATAAGCATGATTTTCTAAGGCCCTAAAACATGATTTTTTAGACAAATAAGTATGAAAATATTAAATATCCTAAACATGATTTCTATAAAAAAAAAAAGTATGATGAATAGTATATGTATATATATTTAGCACAAGAAAGGTTCAAAAACATGCTTGGTTAGTTCTTTTTAAACAATTCATAATTAAATTATCTATTGCACGCAAAATTCATTAAATACTAAATTAAAGTTTGCCCAAGTTCACTGGACAAACAGAACAGCACAAGAAAAATTAAAAATATATATATATAAAAAAAACAATTAGCACATAGTTTTCCATCCCCTTTCACCATATTCCCATATTTCACTATTTTTGTTACATCAATTTTGCAGAAAAGTAAAGATACAACATAAATGAAAACAAATATAATATGACCAAACAAACACTTCGGAGTGCTACTCCTCCCATCCAGGCGACTTTTCAAACCAGACTTGAAATCCTAAACACATTCAACAATAACAAAAGCAGTAATCTATGAGAAGGCAATATGATAAAAGAATCTTACCAGTCAAGAAGATAAATAATCAAATTTGGACAACAACCGAAGAATTTGAGATGACCAGGAAGAGGGAGAGAGTAATATAAAATTCTTTTTTGTTTTCGTGCTCTGAATGAGAATAGTGTGCAGAGAATGAGATGAAAATTTTTGTGTTTCTGTTCGTATGAAAAGTGTCTGAGTGTGTGAGAAAAGGGCTGCTTTTATAGTGACCAAAGAATACAAAAAAGATAATAAAATCAATCAACTTAATGGATCGTTACCATAAATGAAGTAATAAAATTTCCAAGCATGATTTGGAAAAGATATACCCAAAATTAACTGAGTAGAAAAGCAAATTACTGGGAAATCCTATACTACCATAAATAATACAAAACAGCATATAATAAATAATAAAAAAAGATCAAAAGAATAAATAATACATTCCAATCACTAAACAATTCATTTACAACAATTATACCGTAAGTAAAAATCACAAACGAATCAAAGTCAAGATTTATCCATAAGTTACACTAAAAAAACTGTTCAATAATAATATCTATTAACCGTATAAAACGAAAGGAAACCTAATCACACCTACCATAAAAAGTAATTCAATCACATATCATAATGCAAATCAAACGGATTAATTTAGTCAACGCAGTAATTAGTTAATCACATTAGTTTTACCATAATTTGAGAAGAAGGAAAATATTCAGTCCATAATTTGACCCAAAAACAAATCAATCCAAAGATTGGTGCGGGATTTGTCAAATTTTGAGAATCACAGCGAGCACAATAAGGCAAGGGGAGGAGTTAATTAAGAGAAAAGTAAATAATTACAAATTGTCCTAATAAAGACAAATAAAACCTTCTCAATTAAGATAAGGAAAACACCATAAACTAAGTCAGTCAAAACATAATAATCAAATCAACTAATTTCCACGAAATCAAGCCAAAGTCATGTACCCATCATAGCCAATGAAACCAACAAATTCTACAAAGTATGGTGCTCTTCGAAACAACAACCCAAACATTTGAATAATCACCACATAATCACATAATAAGAAATGAAACCAAATTGAAATTGAGCGTTTTCCTCACAAGGTTTTGTCTCATTCGATTTTCCTTGTAAGATTTTTAATAAGGCATCAAATAATGCGTATTATTAGATATAAGTACTCTTTTTCCTTTACTAGAATTTTTTTCATACGATTTATCTAGTAAGGTTTTAACGTGACACATAATCTAGCAAATAGACATCCAATAGGAAGTATTATAAATATATTCTATTAATGGTGAATGTTTATTATGTGGATTCTTGTAAGAGTTAGGAATCCTACTTGAAGACCAATTTAATTTCTTACTTGGAGACCAAGTCAGTTTTTCCTTGTAAATATAAGAGTTTCCTTCATTGTAATACATATCTACATATTATTTAAGAGCAATAAAAAATTCTCTCTCTTCTCCCCTACTTTATTCTTTGTATTGTTTTATACAGTTTCATAACAATAATAAAGATAAACTATTAGTATTTTTTTAAACAAAATTAACAAAATTTGTCTAAGTTGAAAGAAAAAATCTTTCTTTGTGACCCCAAACCCAAACAAAAAAAAACTATTAATTTTTTTTAATTTTTAGATTTTGAAGAGGTATTTTATCTTGATTTTGATAAATTATAAAAAAAATCTAGTCGAGATGAAGTTTTTTTTTTCATTCCATATAAAAGAAAATGACATAATATTTTTTTTTTTAAAAAGAGAGGGTTGTTAGTTTAAAAGGTATAAATGAGTCAAAAAGGTGGATCAAATGGTATTTTTAGACCAAAAAAGATGATAGAAGGGTGTTTTTAGACCAAAAGATGCATAGATGAAGGATATTTATAGACCTTTATCCATAGTTGGAGGATATTTTTTGCCCTTTTCCCAATTAAAAATGTAACATAAGTTCTAAATTCAAAATAAAAAATTTAGCATAATACTCTTAGGTCATATTTCGATATAACATACATAAATATGATTTAAAGAAAAATTTAAGTGTATAACTTTATTTAACAATGAATTCAACTTTAATTTAAAAATTACAATACTAATAAAATCATACTAACGAGAAAAATAAATATAGAATAAATAAATAAAAAAATAATGTAAAAAATTGCATTGAATCAAATCAAATAAAGATCGAGAATCAAAAGAGATTAAAAAATAAATAAAAAATAAAAAATAAAAAATAAAAATAAATTAAAAAGTAAATAACTTATAATTACACCATGTAATTACTTGTAATTCACAATCTTTCCATGTGAATTGGAGAATATAATTATACCTTGCCAATTACTCCAAATTACCTGTTGACCATTAATTACTAGCCCAATCAAAATAGATCAAACAATGTAATTACACTCAATTACACGAAACTCAATCACCAGGGTGACTTTCCAAATAGGCTCTTAAGCATCACAATAATAATGCCTGTCAAGAAAAGGGTAATTTCTACAGTTATAATGCTTTCATCAATGTTACCAGGTCTTTCCGTGGCTTCGGCACCACTAATGATACCACTGTCGAAAAAGAAAAATTGCTATTTTCTTTGCCCAAACCTCTCATGAAACTACAGGTAAGTCAAATAAATTTGATGGTAGGGGTAGAAAACAAGCGGGTTGAGTCGAATATCAACCAATTAAATATGAGTTAAGTAACAGTGGATAAAACAATCAACTCGAATTATATTTTAAATAGGTAAAAATGAGTTACTCAATGAATAATATGAATACCCATATTATAATAGAGATCATATTAAAAGTTTCAATAACAAATCCTTTTACCCACTCCTCAATCATACTTTCATTAATTGTTTTTTTTAAAAAAATAATTTTTTAGAAATAAAATTCTCACTTCACTCTTAAGTTGGTCCCCAAAGCCCTACCAGCCCAACCCCCCAATCCCCTACCCCATCCCTCTAAAAATATTTTTTTTTGAAAATTAAATTATTTTTT
>JAOTQJ010040990.1:0-15178 GCA_025642045.1 Solanum sejunctum
TGTTCTTGTATAGAAGAGAAGGGCATATATATAATTTATCACCTTTCAAAATTGCAACATAAGGGCTCCTAGTTAGCTCATTGACCAATTAGGTCCCCAAACTTTTCTATTTTAAACCAATTAAGGACTCCCAACTTCAACCAAATTTTTACCCGCAAAAATTCCTGGTGAAATTTAAAATACACCTCATTCTCAATAATTTTCTCGAATGAGCAATTAACCTCCATTTCGTTAATTATGGGGTCTAACATTATTCTTTTCATATTTCATTAATAAAATATTACTCTAAATATACTACTATTATCGTTAATTTAATTTTTTTTAGTTTCTCACTGGTGTTTGGAGTCCCTAGAGCTCCGACTAAATTCGAATAACGCATTGTAGGGCCCATTTTGAAAATGACACGCTCAACAGAATTTTTTTCGTTCCCAAGACTCAAACCTGAAACCTCTAATTCTACTATCGTTAATTTATTCAGTGTAAAGTGCGATCTAGAATAACTAAAAATAGTTTAAAATAAAATTTTTAAAAAGGTTAAGTGGGACGAGAGCAACTAGATCTAAGTAGAGCATAAGTAGAGCATATGAAACATCAATAGCAGAAATATCTTAGTTTGTACTGTAATGTAATGTTGAAAAGAAAAGTTAATATATGTTTATCATAAAAAAAAAATTCTGCAATGTGATATATTTATTTATATTTTGCGTATAAGAAATATTCTTGTAAATTACTAACCGTTACAAGATGTTACCTTTTTTCGTCGATAATTAATTTGAACGGTCATTAATATATAAAGTATAGCTATATACAAACGAAGGCCATGAAGTGAAACATGATAGAACCAGTAATAATATTATTCGAATAGTCGTATTTGAATAAAATATTAATTACAATATCGATTAATATATATATATATATATATATATATATATATATATATATATATATATATAAATGACCTTTCAAGATCAGCAAAAAGTGACTTGCATTTCACTAGAATGTGTTTGTATTTACCTTGAAGATTATTTATTCTATTTTTTTATAAAATTACTGTTTTACCCATCCTGATATAGCTATTTCGAATCCTTTTTGCCTGGTTGAAAAAGTAGATTTTTGAAAATTTTATGAAAAGTTGAGCTTTTTCTAAACATTTGAATTTTGAAAGCTTGAGTTGCTTAACTTTAATTTTCGGATTCATTTAGAGTTTTAGTGTCAGAACAGAAATCCATCGATTCCATCAGTTTTGGAATGTGAAGATTAGTCTAGGAGAATTGTCAGAATTAGATTTGAAACTGTTATGTGAAGTTGAGGTACGAAGTTAGAAATTAAGTTAAAGTGAGATTTGGGTTTTTTTTTGTCAACATTTTGAGTTTAGGTGCTTGAATTGAATTTCTGATGGTTCTATTGGTTCCGAAAGATGATTTTAGCTCTAGAATGAGCTTCAGAATTATTCTTGGTTGTTCTGGTAGTGTTTTGGTGCCTCTAGTTTCTTAAGTTAGTTTAGTTGTGGCTAATTGAATTTCGAGTCAAGAAAATCTTGAATTTGATTTTTAACAACTTCATCAAGTCCAGAATGTCAAATTTACTAAGGTATCATATATGATTTGTGAGTACGTCGTTCCAAACGAACTCGAAGGGTCCATGTGATTTGATACCATATTATGTTTGCTGATATTTGTCACTGAAGCATTATACTTCACATTCACGGCCCCTCATCCACGTTTGCGGAGTGTAGGTCAACTGACCTCCGATTCATGCAGTGTTGGTTCTAATAGCCTCCGCATTCAAGGAGTATCAGGTAGGGTTATACTTCGCATTCGTGGAGGTAGTGACTGCATTTGCGGAGTGTAATAAATGTCTAAATCAGTGGTTGATTTTAAGTGATGGGTTTAAATCATTTTTTTCTTTTCTGGACTTTGAGAGATCTTTATAGGCGATTTTTACTTGACATTTTCGAGAGAAATTCATTGGGTAAGCCATTTTTTGCTTATATCTTCATTTTTTATTGATTATTTATTGATTTTAGCATCAAAATTAGTGTTTTCAATCAAAAAATTAGGAATTTTTATGAACTTGTATTTTTTTTAATAAAATTGGTGATTGTGAGCTTGATTTAACTCCATTTTAAAATGATTTTCGCTAATAAATTTCTAATTCCATGAGGAACCTTTTCATACAAAAATTTTCAATTTTCAATCTCATTTTTTGATATTGAATTTTTGTAGCATTTTACCATTTTTCACCAAATTTCATGATTTTGCGGTCTTTAGCTTTGAAATTTGATTGTGAATTATTATTTGACTAGATTGTGATATTTTTGAATATATTCAGAAGAGAAAAGTTCTAGTAATAGAATGATCACGATTTTTGGCTTAACCGTAGTTAAGAGAGTTGACTCTTGTGTTTCCTATTTGTATGATTGAGGTATATTGGAGGTTGATTTGGGTGTATATTTCATGAAATAGACTAAGAAAAAGGGTCAAAAAATACCCTTGAACTATTTAAAATAGAGCAAATATACCAATCCATTATGTTTTGGCTCAAAAATACCCCTCAATAAAAATTTTGGTCCAAAAATACCTCCTTCTCTAACGAAAATAAAAAAAGATTAAAAGTACCCCCGAACTATCAGAAATGGAAAAAAATACCACCTAGTTAAATTTTGGTTCAAAAATACCCCTTCTTTAAAATTTGGCACAAAAAGTATCCCTCTCTCTAATAGAAATAACACCATGCATATTATGTGGACCAAAAATGACACATGATTAGTCCACGTGAAACTCCATTGAGGAATCCAAGAGGTTTTCTCCTCAAATATTAGTTTGAGACTAGCCGTTTCATGTCAAAAGAGATTGTTATTTCACTTACAAACGTCTTAAAAAATTGATCTCTGAATGATAATATTGATGCATCCTCATTATAATCGTTGCCTCCTCCTTCAATCAGTTTCTCGAGTTCAATAGGATCTAATTCGTCAACTTTTTTGAGCCTATGAATATTGTATAGAAACTGTTGTGCTCATGATAGCAATGTAATACAATTAATATAAATTATCATTTTCAAGAGATAATTCAGCTACAATTATAAATAAAAGCATTTTTTAATATAGTAAGAATTTGGACTACTTAAAGTCGGATAAAAATTGATTTGAAGATCGGTTAAAGTTGAATTCTTAATGGAGAAGAGCGATATTTTAAATAATAATTTTAAAATTTTAATGGAAGGATATTCTTTAGCCGAAAACTAACGAAGGATTTTCTTTTGGTTTCATTTCTAATAGTTAAGTGGCATTTTTGGCCATTTTTTCATTTCAGTTAGGACGAGAGGTATTTTGAGTCAAAAATTTGTTGGAGGAGTATTTTTGAGCCAAAAATATAACATGAGGGTATTTTTGATCTAAAAATATAATGAAGGGTATTTTTGAACTAAGATATAACGGAAGGATATTTCTGCTCCATTTCAAATAGTTAAGGGGTATTTTTGACTCTTTCCCAATAGACTAACGAGTGAGATGGGATAATTATATGGCTATGTGAGTTAAAATATTAATTTAAAATTTGAATATGAAAAATTGTCTAAATGTCGTTGGGTTAAATGGCATTGCAGTGTGATTTCAATTTTTACCTACTCATTATTCTTTATACATATGTTTGTCTAATCTGTATTAGATTGTGATAAGTGATAAGAGAAAGATATTGATAATTGGGGTCAAGGTCTTTATCGTCGGATGTTATTTGCCAAGGTCTCTTCCAACAGTTAAGGGATATTGACACTTGGGGCTGAGGTCTTTATCGGCCATTGTTATTTGTCGAGGCCTCTTCTGATAGTTGAGGTCTCTTCCAGCGGATACATGATCTACGTAAGACTCTCACGAATTTCAATTTGAAGTGATTAGTGAATGTGTATGTAGGACAGACATGTACTACGATTACATGGCATTGCATTTCATTATTTTGCACCTCATTCACTTATTTTGGTTGTGAATAGCTCCTTTGATAAATTTGTTCGTTGATAGATAATCCCTCATTAGTTGTTACCTATTGACTAAAACTTATTAAAACTGTTGTGCTAGTTGGAATATATAGATATATATCATGTATGTTGGCTTTCCTCCGTGCAGGGTTGTAGTTGTGGAGGTATGTAATTGAGATGATAGGAATACTTGTGTTCTTCGTTGCTTTGGTTAGGGCTTAGAATTCATTGATGGATACCATGTTATTGTGCTCACCTCTTGCTTCTATACTTGTGTACGTATTAAACTCGGTACATTCTGACCTTCTTATTCCCCATTCTGGGCCGAGCTTAAGATAGTATAAGAGCAGTTAGTCCTTTTCAGCGGATCCTTCAGACTTCTATTTACTTACTGCTTTTGTTCTATTTAAGGTTAAAATATATTGAAACTTGTATAAATTTTCTTTGAATTCTATTGAAGTAGAGGTATGTACATGTGACACCAGTCTTGAGTTAGTTTTTAGGTTGTGAATATCTCCTTTTATACTTAGATGATCGCTTCACCTTTTGCATTATTTTGTTATATTCTGTTTAGATTAACTTGTCTCGATGCATTAAAAGTGACTATCATCGCATCCATTTTCGTATTGTGACAATATTTTACGTTAATAAGATTTCATTTTCTCAAAAATGTAACAAAGAGTTAGTAATAAGGAACTTCCTATGACTATGGATTACTTTTTTTTTCTTTATTATTAGTTCAAGAACAATCTTTTTTTTCTTTTTTCTTTTTTTGGTACGAATAAGTGAAAAATTGGAGAAAGGAGATTTTTCACATGTAAAAAGTTTATCACAAAAATTACCCAATTAAATTAATAAAATATATTTTAAAATATGAATTTCTCGTTACTTTCAAAGAGTGATTTGAAAGTAATAACAGCAGGTTTGATTGAGCCCACTATCCGGCCACTGCCTCTATATATGTGTGTATGTCTACCACGTATAAATACGTACATATATATATGATTGTATCGATTTCAAACTCATCAACTCTAAATTAAATCATGTTTTTAATAGATCGGAACAAATATCACAATCAGAGATGAATTCAATATTATAAATTTATGGGCTTTGAAATTTTTTTTTTTTTTGAGTTACTGGTTAAGAATTAATAATTTATAAATATTAAATTAATTATTAAGAAAAATATATAATTTGTACCAAAACTATTTATTTCTGTCGAACTCATACGTCACATTCATTTTGAACTTGCTAGTGAAAAAGTATGAAGCACAAGAAAGATGAGAGGCAAAAACAAGTCACAAGGTAACATAATTTTGCTGTTTTCTTTTGTCAAGGCTATCTATGTTATTGCCATGTTGTATGTTTATGGTTATCTCGGAGCATCACATAAATAAAATATTAATTCAACCAGCTTGCAATTTGTCAAATTTGAGAAGACAAAATAAAAGCAAGCAAGAAAGAAATTCATACTTGTCTCAAGATACAAATACTGTTGACTTTGTCTTAGGGTTGCATTTCATAATTTTCTCCCCAAACCTAACAAACATAGGCTTGGCTTTCAACCTGTTATTGTCAATTATTTATATCCTCCAATAAGAAAGAGCCAATTAGATACTTATAAATTTTGCATATCTAATTATATGGAAGGGTATACCCTTTCAATTAAAATTGTTACACAAAATCCAGACATATTATTTGCACTCTCGATTGGTAGATGCTTTCTGGATCATTATACCTTTTCGTTGAATATATAATTGTCGTTTTAAGATGGAAAAGAATATAGATGAATTCATGAAACTTTTATTCAAGGATCAATATATACAATGTTAGGATATTTCTTTTTTTTCCTATTTTCTTCTTGACTAGAGTCTACTACGAAACAAATAAATGAATACAATGAGTTGACGAAAACAAAATGTACAAAGCATAATAACGGATGTTGTAATAATTCTTGTGTAGAATATTCCAATTGTTACTGCAACACCTACCCCTATTATCTTTCATAAAGACTCAAAATAACCTTTCAAAAAAATTTGAATTAAGTTAAGTTTAATACTTAAAGAGCGCTAACAAGGTTAGAAATATCATTTTGGATGTTAAAGGGCTATAGACTAATTGGTACAATATCACTTGAGCATAATAATAAATCGAAGGAGATCCTTCCTCCCCAACCACGTTGGAAACTATACGACGGGCTACAGCTTCAAATGACCATGCACAAGTCCTAACTTCAAATGAAGATAACTCACCCTCTATTATAAGAGTTATGTTCTGCACCATATATATACTACGATTAAAGATGTGAATCATTTGTTATATGCATATAAGTTTGGACCGATGATGTCTTACTTGTTCATGTATGTAAGGTTTATTCTCAAGTATAGGAAGTATATTGGATGTCATTTAGGGTCCCGGAGACCCTTAGTACTAAGTTGGATTAAAAACTTTTTATCAATTAAGCTTTCAAATGAGTTTATAAAATAGGTCAACTTCAAATAATTATATCTGTCAGAATATTACAATTTAGATGGTCCATGAGCAACTAAATTAAAGATCTATGAGTCTTCTTTCCAACGTAATCGGCTGTTTCTATATTCGAGTTTGGAGTAACTTCTTATAATTTATTTACAGATGAACTTCAGCCAGAAAACCTAAGCCCAGTCACTACGGGTCAATAGTAGGACTCGTACTTGGACTGTACGGCTTGTACTCAGATTCACGGTATTAAAGTTTAGAAGAGAGAGAATTAATTTGGAAATTTTCAGATCATTGTTATTCGGCACACACAAATGTGTAGGTCTCAAATGTATATATACACGATATATGTACCACATTGACAACTATATATACAGTTATTACTACTTTGTAACTAACTAACAGATTAGCTAACTAACTAACAGATTAAGCTAACTAATTAACGGATTAGTTAACTGACTAACACTGTTACATAATTACACAATTGAATTATAATTCCTAATACCCCCCCCCCCAAGCTTCATGGACTGAAGATATTCAGTACTCCAAGCTTGGATAAAAGGAAGACATGCTGGGGTCGACCTAGAGCCTCGGTTAAGAGATCAACCTGTTGATCTTTGGTGTTGATGTAGCTGGTTTTGATTAAGCAAAGTTGCACCTTCTCACGGATAAAATGGCAATCTATCTCAATATGCTTTGTCCTCTCATGGAAAAATGGATTCGCAGCAATCTGAATGGCAGCCTTGCTATCACAATGTATAGCGGTAGGTGTTTGCAAAGTTACTCCCAACTCTTTGAACAAATTAGTAGCCCAGACCACCTCCGTAGTGAGTGTATCTAAACTTTAATACTCTATCTCAGTTGGGCTTATACAAACTGTGGTTTGTTTCTTCGACTTCCAAGATATCAGAGAATCACCAAACTTTAAGAGATAGCCAGTAACTGACCTCCTGGTAATAAGACATGCAGCCTAGTTTGTATCACATAACCAGTTAGAGCAGGAGATTTATGAGAACTCATGAATAATCCTAGGCCTGGATTACCCTTAATATACTTAACAACTCTAATGGCAGCATTTCAATGTGAAAGCTTAGGTTGTTGCATGTATTAACTCAGACTTTGGACAACAAAAGCAATGTCAAGACGTGTGTTGGTAAGATAGAGCAACTTCTAAACCAACCTTTGGTATCTACTGACATCAGAGAACAACACACCATTGGGACCAGCATCATAATCTGCAGTAGTAAGCTTGACAGAGAACTCCATCGGTGTAGTAATTGGTTGAGCACCTGAAAGTTCTGCTTCTGAGATCAGTTCAAGGGCATATTTGTGTTGGTTCATCACTATACTAGTGGTTGATCAGCTGAATTTAATCCCTAAAAAATACTTTAGTTCACCCAAATTTTTTATTTTAAAATATTTGTACAACACTTGCTTAGTCTCTTGAATCAATTGGGAATCACTTCCTATAATAAGGAGGTCATCCACATACACAAGAACAATAACCAAATCTGACTCACTTTTCTTGGTGAACGAAGAGTAATCCAAATGGATTTGGACATAGCCTGACTGGCACAAGGCTTGAGTTAGTTTAGCATTTTATTGTCTAGAAACTTGTTTGAGTCCATATAAGGACTTGACAAGCTTGCAGACATGATGCTTTTCTGAGCTAATGAATCCTTTAGACAACTCCATTTTCATATAAATGTCCTTGTAGAAAAGCATTGAAAACATCCATTTGGTATAGGAGCCAGTTCTCAACTGAAACCAAAGCAATTATTGACTAATAGTGACCATCTTCACAATAGGTGCAAAGGTCTCTGGGTAATCAATGTCTTTTGTTTGACTGTAATCTTTAGCCACAAGTCTTTCCTTGAACATATCCACTTGGCCATGTGCCTTGTACTTAATTTTGAAAACCCATTTGCACCCTATAACTGGCTTGTTAATAGGTGCCTATACTATCTACCAAGTGTCATTCTCCTCTAGTGGTTTGATTTCTTGATGCATAGCTGCCACCCATCTAGGATCTTTGATTGCTTCTTCATACTTAGAAGGTTCAACTTTAGCAGAAAAATTGCCTAGGAAAGCTTGATAATGAGGGGATAAATGTTGATATTTTACATACTTAGACATAGAATAAGAATGATTGGAACCAATGGCTGTAGTAATAAAGTCTTGCAACCAGATTGGAGGCTTAGTGGATCTGAAAGATTGCCTTATCAGGAATAACACTGCTAAGTGGATCATCATGAACAACATTGCTTGGTGGATTTGCTAATGTATCAGGCTCAACTTGATTTGTAGGAGTAATATGATGATCTACACAGTCCTCAATCATAGAGTTGTCTGCATCATAAACACCATTATCACTAGGTGGAAAAAATAAAGAAAAATGTTCCTGCTCCTTTTGTTCAGCAAAAGGAAATGATGTTTTTTTGAAAATAACATCTCTACTGACAATAAACTTTTTATGACTCAAGTTGCACACAATATAACCTTTTTGAGTAGAAGAGTACCCCATCAGTATACATGCATTAGCTCTAGGGGAAAATTTGTCCTCCTTGACAAGTCTGGTGATATAACAAAGACAACCAATGGTTCTTATGTAATCTAGACTTGGCTGTGAAGCATGAAATATGGCAAAAGGTGATTGACCTTGTAAGACCACAGTAGGCATTCTAGTTATCAAATACATAGCAGCTAGAACACATTCTCCCTAAAATCTAATTGGAATGGAACCTTGGAACCTAAGTGCTCTTTCCACTTCAAGAATATGTCTGTGTTTTCTTTCCACCACTCTATTTTGCTGTCGAGTGTTTGGACAACTGCTTTCATGTATAATTCCCAATGATTCAAACAAGGATTTGCAGTCCTTATTAAAGAACTCAGTTTCATTGTCTGATCTAATCTTCTTGACATATTTATTGAATTGATTTGAATCAAAATAAAAATATTTCTCAGAATACCAAAAATATCATTTTTGAATTATATGAGAAACACCTATGTCATTCTTGAATGATCATCCACGATGGTTAAAAAGAATCTAAAATCAGCATGAGTAGTAAATAAATTTATATGGTCCCCACACATACATATGAAGCAAATCAAATACATTATCAGTTCTAGTCATACTTGAAGGAAAAGAAAGTCTAGTTTGCTTTGCAAGAGGACAAATTGGACACTTACACATGTCTTTATCTATATTTATTTTAATAAAGACAGTTGCTTCAACACTCTTATTGAAGGATGCCCAAGTCTGTTATGTCATAGTGTTGTTGTTGAATCTATTGAATGCACCATATCATATTCTACATGCACGACCTTCTCTGGAAGATGATAAGGAAAGTAGTAGAGGCCTTCTCTCTCCTTACCAATCCCCCTCATCCTTCTATTTGAGAGGTCTTATAATACAAAAAACTCAGAAAAAAATTCACAAAATATTTCAGCTGCCTAGTCAACTGAGATACTGATAATAAATCAAACTTGAAATCAGGAACCACCAATACATTCCTTAATGTATCACCAGTTGGCAACTTGCAATTTCCAATATGTGTCACAGAAGTTGTTTGGCCATTAGGCAAGTTTACTTTTCTTTCTATTGTTTCATTAACCCTAAAAGTTGCATCTAAATTATTAAGTCTAGATGTCATATGGCATCTTGCTCCAAAATCAACTATCCATTCCCCATGTTTTTCACTTATTATGGGCACTGTCTTTATATCATATATTGATAAAATAGTAATAGGATTAACTGCAGCATAAGCCATGTTCTCCATTGTCTCTGACTTGTCAAGTGTCTATAGAATTCTATTGTACTGATTAGGAGTAAATGCTAGTTGTGTTGCTAAAAGCTGAGGATCATATTCTCCCTGCTTCACCTGCATAGAACTATAAACCTGAGTATGTTGTTCTAAACTACCACATCCTCTTTGTCCCATATTTCTCGGAATATAGGTCCAAACTCATCTCTATTATTTCTTTCAGTATAAACGTGATTTGCCCTGCCTTTTCCTTTGTTTAATCCACCTATTTCTGGTCTAACTTTCTTCTTGAATTTCTAGTAAGCTGGATACCCAATTAGTCTATAGCATATGTCCCTGGTATGCCATGAAGCTTACAATAGTCACAGAATAAATGTGAGTTCTTCTTCTGTCTATAGTTATAAATTTAGATGATTACCATTGCCACCATTTGTGCATCCTGCTTTTCCAGCATATAATGTGGCTGAATCATAAGATGTCTGCCCTGTAGACTTATGGATACCTTTTCCTTTGTTTGCATACAAAACCACAGAATCAGACACATCTCCTATAATCCTAGATTCAGTTGTAACTCGTTGGCTCTCATCAGAAATTATCATAGCATAAGTTTTACTCACATTAGGCCAGGGGTTCACCATTAAGATTTGGTTTCGAGCATGACTATACACCTCATTTAACCTCATCAAAAAGGAAAATAGGCATAGAAATTGCATATGATCAACAAACATTCTCAATTTATCACAATTACAGATAGGAGGCGGGACTAATGCATCAAATTCATCCTATAACAACCGTAATTTAGTGAAATAGCCTGAAATTATCAAATTACCTTAGCTTAGTGTGCATATCTCTCTATGAAGCTCATAGCTTCTAGATCCATCAACCTTGTTGAAGCTTTCCTTCATATCTTCCAAAACCATTGCTGCATCTGAAGCATACACTATCCCACTCAATAATTCCTTAGATACAGTGTTCATGATCATGCAAGCACAAATGCATTGCATTTCTCCCATTGTTCTTCTAGTTCCAACTTGTAATTTGATTTTTTACAAGTTCCATGGACAAAACCCAGCTTACTATTAGCATGCAGATTAATCATCGTGGATCTACTCCATAATGAGTAGTTCTCAGCTTTTGTTAGTTGAACTGATGTTAACACACTCTCTAGAGTGTCCGATGGGTGGAGATATAGCCTATGGTTGTGATTTTTCTTGATTTCTTTAAGAGTATCAGTCAAAGTTCTACTCCAACAGCATTCGTTTGAGATGTTGACTCCATAGCTCCTCAAGCTCTGTTAATGGAGGTCTAGGATCGAAGAAATTGACAACTGAATCCTCAGATTCAGGGCTCTGATACCATATTGAAGATTAGAAGAGAGAGAATCAATTTGGGGAATTTTCAGATCATTATTATTCAGCACACACAAATGTATAGGTCTCAAATATATATGTACCACACTGACAGTTGTATGTACAGCTATTATTACTTTGTAACAAACTAACGGATTAGCTAACTAACTAACAGATTAAGCTAACTAACTAACAGATTAGTTAACTGACTAACACTGTTACATAATTACACAATTGAATTATAATTTCCAATACGCGAGAACTTCCTAAGACCTCCACTTTTTGTCCAAATTCCATAATTGATAGAACGACTCGTACTTTGAGAGTAATGATCATACTTTGACTCATGAAAATAACCATATATAAACTCTCCAATATCATCTAGACAACCGTAAGTCAGCAGACCACAACTCAGAGGACTACGTGTGGTCCGTTCTTTGGATCCATGGCAAGGTCTAGAGACCCTCGAAAGTTACTTTAGTAACCACAAGTCATACCAAAAATCATGGTTACTCATGGTACGATCTATCCAGTAATCGATAGTGATTATTTTTTGACAAATTAAAAGTATTTTAAGGTATTTCTGTCCTTTCATTTTTTTCTTAGTCAATGCCACAATGATTTGGCTTATCCTAAGTAAGGTAAAAAAGAAGTTAATTATTCTATAGTAGCATGAGAATACAAGTAAATAATATGAGGTGTCTATCAAAATGACAAATACTACTTTATCAACTCTCTAGTAGAAGCCTGGGACCAAGGGCGGATCCACATAACGTTCGTCGGGTGCTTAAGCACCCATTGACCCTGGAAAAAATTGTGTATCGATATAGAAAACATACAAAAATTGTATAAATATGAAAATAAACACCCAGTGAACAAGAAGTCTTATGGGTTTTTTATGGTTCTCACAGCCATTCTAAGGCTCAAAGCAAGCCCTCAATTGAGGGATTGAATCCCACTGACAGCACAATTTTTTTACCTTAAAATACACCTGCTAGATGTGTACCCATTGTCTTTAAATCATGGATCTGCTACTGCTTGGGACATAATAGGGTGGAAAGAGTAATCATGAGGATCTATGCTCAAGCAAGAATGAGTACTAACCAATCTCGGTACTCAGTAAGAAAACAACTAACTCAAGGTAAAGTTAAATTAAGCGCAAGTACCAATCACACTCCATCTTAATCTTCTTAATTACTCCCTGCATAAAAATCAGCCCAATCTAGTGTTTTATAATTCATTTAAGACATAGCTCAACAGTAGATCATCAACAGAACAAGTCATCAACATCAAATTTATCAATTAAAGATCAATAAAGGAATATTTATAATTCATAGGTAACAATGATGTGCAGTATCATGCAATGTGAAGACAAGTAAGATTTTGCATGTTTTTCCTAATAATACATATCCACTGAATCATCAGTCTAGGATTTATGGGAGACATATCGGTCCATGCATCTATCACAACTCATTTTATCTGATCCCGATTTTCTTTCAATATAAATCAATCGAGCCTCCTGTAACCTATCTCTCATTTCATTTCAAAGTGAATCTACTACGGATCGTGTGGCGTATCCTTTTATTTTCTCTCAGTAAGAATCTACTATGGCTCGTGTGGCATGTCCTATATTTTCTATCATCGCACAAATCATTAGCATAATATTGGTACAACATTAATGTAAATAGATATGTGCAAATACTCGATGAAAAAAATAATGAGAGAAATATAACTTTCATAATCACCAATCAATATAGAAATCTCATCACAATATCATGAATAGGATGATACAACAACTAGAAACATTCAAGATAATTTTTATCTCACGAAACTAGCAATTCCTTCTTTTACCATATTGTCATACTAACTAGAGTTCATTCAGTAGTTATCTAAGCATAAGATATGAAATTCTTCACCAACCCCCATTACTCCCAAGCATACAATGCAATATAATAACAAAGAGTTATAAAATTCACTTGTCTCAATCTAATAAAACAATCAATCAATACTTGAGCGTTTTCTTTTCGTCAGCTTCCAACTTAATATAATCTTTTAAAATATAAAATTACAATAAGAGTACAACAATATAATAAGTTTATTAATTTTGAAGATAGAGTCCAAAACAACCCAAAAATCTATTTCCATGAAAGTAAGAATAAATCTAGAAATTAATACATAAATATGTTATCAAAAATATTTGAAAACCAATAGTAAAATCATTTTCAAATAGCGTTGAAATCAATCCATAGTCATCAATTTATTAGAAATTCATGTTATTGAGAAAACTCATAAAATTCAAATTTTAAAACCAAGAATTAAATGTTAGAATAATAAAATAATTCGTGGAACATCAAGATTCTAAGTTATAAGTACTTACCCAATAGATTCATCTTGAAATTCCTTTTTAAATTCTCCCTGTCGAACTCTTTGGTCTAAAAATAGTGAAACAAAGAGGAACATTAATTTTGAAATAATTTAGTCTACCCAAGTATTACTTTTAGCGATCACGATCATAACCCCATGAACATAAAGTTCAATTGTCTCCTAACCCTCTACCATAGCAGTCAAGACCTTCTCAAATATGAAGATCAATAGACTCAATCCTCTATTATAATGAATCTACAGGTCATTTTAAATTTTTTTAAAAAAATTATTACTTTATCTCCTCTGATAGTTGTTATGTTTATTTGTTCTAACACTTTACTGAGAAATTGTCAAAATTTATGATTTTGAGTTTTTTAAAGATTCAAGTTGTTCAAAAGTAATTTTTGGTACCAATCGGGACAATCAGTCTTGGAATAGAATTTGATCAGTTTCACTTGCTTCAAAATGTGGAATTTGCTCTAACAGCATTTTCAATTTCTATTTTGGAGTTGTATTATGGATTCGAGGTCGTGAGTTGGAAGATTGAGTTAGATTGGATAAAGATTTTACTTTGATTAACATTTTGAGTTTGAATGCTTGAATTGATTCATGAGTTGGAAGATTGAGTTAGATTGGATAAAGATTTGACTTTGATTAACATTTTAAGTTCGAATGCTTGAATTGATGTTAATTTTATTGGATCCGAGAGGTGATTTTAGGCCTAAAATGAGTTTTGATATAATTTTTGGGAATTTCGAGAATATTTTGATATTTTCAAAACCTTAAGTTCTCTAGTTGCGACTAATTGAATTCTGGATCCAGAAGACTTCAAATTTGATATTTGATGATTCTATTGAGTCTAGAACAACAAAATTAATAAGGTTGCATATATGATTTGTGTGTATGAAGTTCGAATAAATTTTGAGGGTTAATACCGAGCAAAGTGTTAACTGAATCCAGTTTATGGTGCTGAGGTTGCAGGTTCTGCTTTAACATTGCCTTAGTCGCTTAAGCAACTACTACTAAAGCTTCCACGTAAGCAATGCCCTGCTAGGTGATGTTTGCTTAAGCAATCAAGGACCACAAAGCTGATGCACCACTTAAGCGATCTATTATCCACTTTAGCAGCACTAGCTTAGTTGTTGGTGTCACAGCCCAACCCCGGGGCCATGTATCGTGCCGATTAGGCACTTAAACCAGTATTAAATCGCAAAACCACAACTTAAAGTCTAAGAATTCTACCAAAATTTC
>JAOTQJ010041041.1:0-15176 GCA_025642045.1 Solanum sejunctum
GGCTCAAATATGGTATGTCCAATGGAAAGAGAAGGGGAACAACAATGTGATTCTTTGGGAGGAGTTTAAGGCGGCTTCCCTCTTGAGCTTGGGGAGGCCAAAATGATGGAGTTCATGAATTTAAAGCAAGGATCTATGAGTGTGAGGGAGTATGTGATGCACTGTCAAAATATAACACATTTGGTGCCTGAAACAAGGGATTTTATGAGTTCTTAAAGCGACTTTTTAGTGTTTTGATGTGTTTTTATGTTAATCTTGCAGAAAAGTTAGGTTGACATGATTTTGAAGAAAAGTTGCAAATTTTGCTGAAGCACAAGCCTTATGAGCTAACCTACAAGTCGTAACTCAAGATATGAGTCATAGGATGGTTTCGTAGCAGGAATTAGAGACCAAAAATTAGAAATCTATCAAGTGAAGGCCACTCCTACAAGGACATCCTACGAGTTGTAAGACACACTACGACTCGTATAGGTAGACTCGTAGCAAAAATCAGAGGGCCAAAATATTAGGCCAAAAACTGAAGACCAAGACCACGAGACAAACATATAAGTCGTAGCTCAAGTAATGACTCGTACCTATAGGTCATACCAGTTCTGTACTTTTGGGAACCCTATTTTGGGGATTGCAAATCTTGCTTTGTACTCATTGTTAATTAATCAAGTTTGTGGGTTTGCAACTTGTGGTGCCTATCTCCTTCATTGTTATTGGTGAAACTCTCAACTATGTCTATTATGTGCATTTTTTGTGTGTTTTATCTTAGCCATGAGTAGCTAAGCACCCACAACTTGGGGTTGTGGGAACTATGGGTAGTTGACTTGAGATGACCTAGGTTTTGTGCATCTCTATGATTGGGATTTTGCATGTATTGTTTATTTTCCTTCATAACTAATGTTGTTTGGTAGTGGCCAACACCAAACCCCTCCAACTATCACGATCCCGACCAAGGTAGTGACGAATAGGGAAAAGGAAGTGGATGACAGAATTCAATTGATGTGTTCCTGTCTAATCGACCAAACCTAACTACTGGGAGGTTGACTGGGACAATAGGTAACAATTAGTTGGCACGCCATGGTAGCAGACCAAGCGCCATAGTGAAATTCGACCTTTACCTTCACAAGACGGTTGGAAGAACCTATGTTACAATCCTGCATGTGATTCACCGATCATAGTTATATTATCTAGGGTAATTGAGTCAAAGAACAATGGGAAACACAATTCCCAAGTTGTCCCCAAAATTGAGTGTTTTTCCAAATTCTAATTGGTGTCTATTTTATGTTGTTTTTGAATCAAAACCCCCCCTCCTATTTAGAGATTGTAGTTATAGATACTAGGAATGGTTAAAATAGTAAAATTTTATAGTCAAGACCTGTATTTCTTGTGGATTCGATTCTAACCTAGGTTAGGTTAATTACTAATACGACCACTTTCTTGTTGGAGTGCAACCATCATTCATCAAAATTATGGCATCGTTGTTTGGGAATACGACTAGATTTTGATTTGATTTCACTATTAGTTAATCCTAATATTAATTTCTAGAGTCTCTTATATTTTACTTTTACTTTTGTTTTTGTTGTTTGATTTCTTTTGCAGCGTTTACTAGGTTGTATGGCCAACACAAGGAGCCAAGGTAATCTCTTAGCTCTACTAAACTTGGAGATTCAATGACTACCAAGAATAATGTCTCAAGTGAATAAGGATATTGAGGTTGAGGAGGATGTGCATACAAATTAAGATATAGATAGAGAGGAGAATCCACCACAAAAGGGTAATATGCCATAACTCAGGGACTTCAATGTAAATGCTTATGGATGGAATCAATATCGATTGAACCCTATGACTATCGATATTACTAGTGCTATAGTATTACCTCCTTTACCGACAGATACTAAGATAACAGTATTGAGTGGATTGCTCCAAATGCTCCAAAACTGCAGTCTATTCATAGGGCTACCTTCGAAGGAACCTCACTGTCACCTTCAAAATGTGGTGTTTGTGTGCAAAAGTGTCATGGGAACAGAAAACCTTTCTATTGATATTGTTGGGTTAAGAGTGTTTCAATACCAACAATGAGCAAGCAAGGGTGAACAAAGAGATTATGGAGCAACTTGCTCAACTTCGCATAAGCATGGACTTAGTCTTGAAGAAAAACCAAGCAAGCATCCATGCGGTCACTCACCAACCTCCAAAGGCTCCTACCTATGATGATCCATTCTTTGATGAGGATGCATGTTTTGTAAGCAACCAAGCAGCGGGGTTCCGGAATAACCTCCAAGGGTCCAAGGTTCTGGGAATCAAGGTCAAAACTTCAGCCGTGATGGGATGAATAGAGACAATAGGGGTGGATACTATGAGAGAGTGTGTGTGTCAGACGCAGAATAGGGAAGAAGAAAGGGCTACAGAAATGGTCCTTATGTGCCACCACACAATCGTGATGCCAGATCAAGCAATTATAGGATTGAAGATTTGTTTGAAAAATTGTTGAAATGAGCTGACTACCAAAATGAGACTCTAAAGGGAATAAAAGCAGATATCTCAAGTGTTAACCAAAAAATAAAGTCTCACTTGGTGGCAATCAAGCAACTTGAACAACAATTTGGGCAAGTGTCTTCACAATTGAACCAATGCCAAAAGGGCACCCTACCAAGCAATACGGTTCAAAACCCTAAAATGAAGGGCATGGCATGGCGGTGATGACTTATAGTGGCAAGAGAACAATAGACCTTCCTTATGCCAATTATTATGGATGAAGTCGATGAGAAGGGTCTTGGTGGTGAAGTTGAGGTTGAGGGAGAAGATCTGAAGGTTAGAGGGATACAACAAGAAGAAGTAAGGGAGCATGAGAAATCGCAACCAATTCCCAAACCTCCTCCTCCTTTCCCTTAGAGGCTTAAGAAAAAGGAAGAGGAGGGTAAACTCAAACACTTCCTCTGAATATTGAAGCAACTCTCCTTCAACATCCCCCTTCTAGAAGCTTTAGAGAAAATGCTCGGGTATGCCAAATATATGAAGGATTTGGTCACCAAGAAATGTACTTTGAGCCAAGAGTTCTTTCAAGAACTCTAACAATGTAGTGAGATTATGACCAAATACCTTGTGAAAAAATGAGAATACCCCGGGGCATTCACCATCCCTTACACTATCGGGGACATTGAATTTGCAAGAGCATTATATGACTTAGGAGAAAGCAGAAATTTAATGCCTCTTTCCATCTTCAAAAAGCTTGGCCTTGGTACTTCTACCCTGACTGGAATGAGGTTGCTTATGGCGGATCGAACCATTAAAAATCTAGAAGGAATCCTTTCTAATGTGCTTGCTAAAGTTGATAAGTTCATATTTCTGATATATTTTGTGATCCTTGACTGCGAAGTTGATTTTGAGGTGCCTATCATTTTGGGGAGACCATTTCTGGCCACTAGGAGAGCCCTAGTTGATATGGATTCAGGTGAACTATGGTTCAGGGTTAATGATGCTGAAGTCATATTCAATATTTGCCAATCCATGAAACACCAGGACGAGTTCAAAAGCAAGGTTTGGACCTTTGATGGTTGTTAATGAAGGAAGATGACAAAGTTGAGCCACGATGTTAAACAAGGCGCTCTTTGGGAGGTAACCCAAGCATTATGATAATTGTTGGCTTGTGTTAAGTGTTTTTGGTTATTTAAATTACTAGGTAGAAGTTGTAAGTTTGTTTTAATTGTTGAAAGACATTGGTGTAATTGTAATATTTTGGGAATAGTTATGTTTTGAGACTTGGTTTGCAGGTAAAAAGTGGAAGAACTAAAGATTCAAAAAAATGGACTTGGAGCAGCTCTTACGAGCAGGCCTATAAGTCGTAGTCTTCACTATGACTCGTAGTCATGCCTTGTAGAGGGAAATAGTAAGGAGTTGAAGTTGGCACATACACTAAGAGCCAACCTTACGATTCATAGAATCCCCCTATGAGTCATAAAAGGGGTTCGTAGTGCCCAGTTATGATTCCTAATTTTTTTACCAAGTGTTGGGTTCGGTACGATACTGGTACCTATGAGTCATAGGATAACCTATGACTCGTAGTCGAAGTCTCGTAGCCCTAATTTGTGAAATTTTAATCACCGACCCATTTCATTTAAAAGGAGGTCAAAATAATATTTGACCCTTAAACTCAATTCTGAAACCCTAAGAGGCAACAGAAAACCCTCCCCCATCACCCACATCATTTTCTCGACCAAATTCTTGACTACCCACATCATTTTCCGGTAAGGATTTCGGCAAGGGTATAAATTTTTAGGGTTTCAACTCCTCTTTATTTTGGTTGACTTCTCAATCAGATTGGTAAGCTCTTTGATTTAGTTTCTCAATCTTTGGTGATGAGCATTGTTCCTATATGAGTATAAGTCTAGTTTGATAATGTTTAAGCATGCTTTATATTGATTATCACACTAAACTTGTAGATCTAGGGGTTTGGGGCTTTTAAAGAGTTGGGTTGTGGATTGAACCATGTTTAAATTCTTGAGTGGGTGATTGTGAGTACAAAATGTGTGATTTTTGGTATGTGATGTGTAATTCTTGCTCACTTATGATTTGAATGGTTGTCGGAGTTGAACTTTAGGTGGTATGTGAGTGATTGCCTATGCTTGAACATGTGGATTTGATTGAATCATTGTGAATGGTGATTGCACTTCCTGGGGATGTTGTGGACATGTCAAGAATGAGTTTAGATTGTTTATTACTTTTGGTGTGCATGACATTTGGTTGAACTGGTTTTAACTCTTAGGGATAATGGTCGTTTTGAATTGTCGATGCTAGTATGGAATTGATTATATGCCATTTAGTCGTGCCTTGCTCTTATTTGAATGATTAAGTTGAATTTTATGTTGAATTTGTGCTTTGTGTGGGAACAGTTAGGAGTTTCAGGTGACTTATGTGATGAGGCACTCTTACGACTCATAAGTTCCTATACGAGTCGTAGTGGTCCCTCGTAGCAAGCATCAATCACCTGCAATCCCTTCATATTTATCATACGAGACATACATACGACTCGTAATACTTGGTACGACTCGTAGGGAGGGTCTCAAAAACTTTTCTAAGCTTTAAAAATGTTTCTAGAACTAGGTATAAGACTAGGACTTCGACTCGTAGGCCATCCTATAAGTTGTAATAGTATCTCGTATCTATGATCAGAAAGCATTTTTAAAGGCACACATAGTTCTCCTGACACTGTAGAGCCCATGCCAGCCGTTGAGATCAAGTCTACACCATCCTCTATCACTACAGCACTAGTGGCATCTACTTTACAGGTTGACCCTCTTTTCTCTGCTATTGCTTTTCAGGCTTTACTAAGTAGGGTGGTTGTGGCAGAGGGTAGGCTACATGAGTTGTCAGCATGGGTCCAGCCATTGATTGATCAGACTGTTCGAGACTCCGAGGAGAGGATGAAGACATATGCTCAAGATTTGGTCGATGAGAGAGTCCGAGCAATGGATGCCAGGGTTGATGCATTTAAGGCCAGAGTTCACAAAAGGCCTGAGGGAGCTAGGCCTGCCGATGCGAGCGCAATTACTAAGGAGTTAGCCAAATTCAAGGCTGATTTATTACAAATGTTGGCGGCCCCTATTCCAGTCGTGGAGGGAGCACGGTAGGAAATGAGGCATTTGATTGGCTCGCCAACCGTCCGGACACCTGAGGGAATAGGCCTCTAGAGAACGATGACCCAAAGCTGACCCCGAAGAAGCAGAGGTAGAAGGAGGAGCCTATACTTGAGAAGGTGGTAAAGGAGTTGCTTTTATTAGCAGCTATTCAGAGAGATAAAGCACAACAGAGCACACTTGGAGAGGGTACTTCTAGGACTACAGCAGAGGAGGAGAGTCAGCCCTAGAACCCCACAGATCAGCCAGAGATCAGTGCTTGATGTACCTTGATGTTTGACTTTTTTTGACCCTAGTGCTTATTTTCTTATGATTGGATACTTTGTTTTCTTTTCAGAAAATCTTGTTATTGTGTTGGTTTTTAGTTGTGTTTAAATATGTTTATGTTTCATGTTATTTTTACTTCTATTTTGGATGTTTATTTTGGGTTTTTAATGAATGTAAGTATATATTTCTATGTTATCGTGTTTTGTTTTTTGTTCTTGTCTTTATTTTAAGGATAAAGTATCATCTTTTGGTAGGGTGATGGAAATTATAAATTAAGGTGAAGTCTGAGTAGCCTCAAGTCTATAACTTCCCCTATTTTTGATTCCAAGGTTCTTTTTGCTGTGCTTCTTTTTCCTTGTGGATGTTTATTTTTCTGTTGAAGTGGCATATTTAGGTAGTATAGATAATAGGTTAATTCATAGTAGTATCATCTATTGGCATATACATTATTGTTAGAGTTGTTTTTAATGTTTTGATCAAAAATAGGGTACCCTCAAAATCTTTGAGGTTGTGAGTGTTGATGCTTTATACATTTTCATGTATCTGATAATGTTTGTTCTGATATTGTGAAGGTAAGTTGAGACTAAAAGCATCACTTATGAGTCTATACTTTATTGTGGATATTGTCATGTGTGTTGTGAGCTTATTTTGTTGCATTCACGCATCTTGTATGGACCCAAAACTTGCCTTGTTACTCTAAAAGTTGGTTTGGTGATGTGGTGGATATGAAAAGCATCTTAGACCTTTGTTTATTGAGTGAAACCACTTCTGGCCTAAAATAACCCACCAGTTAAGTGAGAGAATCCCTTTTTCCAAATATTTGAGCTTATCATGTAAACATTCTTTCTTGATACCTTGCTAGCTTAACCTTGTCTGATGAAATACCTAGATATTGGCCTTGGTCTATCCTTGAAAATATGAACCTTGATTGAGGCCAAGGCCCTAAGTTAAGGGTGACTGCAATAGGTGGCCCTGGTTTGAGGCATAGATATTATGTACTTCACCTGAGGCTAAAAGCCTAAGTTAAGGGTGGCCCTTATTATGGTAAAGTAAAATTAATAAGGTGGTTAGTTGGAAAAAGAAAAGAAATGAAAAAGCATGAACCGAGTAAAGTAAAAGAAGAAAAGTGTCTTTAATTGAGAAAAAAGTAGCAATAATGAGTTTGAAATCAAGGCACACTTGAAAAAGAGAAAGAAAGCACTCAAGAAAAGTTCAAAGCAAAAGAACAAGGGTGGATTGATGAAAAGAAGGTTGGATTATGAAAGCAAAAAGTGTTGGTAAACATGATTCAAGGATAGCTTTTAGTCACTACTTGGCCAAAATGCCGCACTAAAGCACCTTGAACCTATGTTACAAGCTTATAAGTCCTAAAGTGATCCAACTCCACACTATCACCAAGCCAGAAGATGAGAAGAGAGGCAAGCCTATGGTATTAGTTAGCATGCATTAAATTTCAATTGTAAGAGTGAGAATGGTTCCTCAGTCTCTGAATTCTAAATGCTTTTGAGTGAGTATGAAGGACTTCTTTCCTGTGAGGGCATTTGCACTACTTGAGTAGCGTATAAACATACCAGTGATTGTAGATGGTTGATGCTCCTTAGCTTGTCAAAGTTGGATTGTCAGGTCTCTCATGATGTTCTTGTTTACTCAATAACTTGGCAACCCTATTTTGAAAGTAGTAGTTGGGTGCCTGAACCAAATAAGCTATTGTATATGCCATTGATATAGTTGCTATATATTTCTCTTTGTCTGCGTAAATTAAATCATCACTTCTGGACAAGCAATAATTCTAAGTTGAGGGTGTTGATGTGCAGTCAAAATATAGCACATTTGGTGCTTGAAATAAGGGATTTTGTGAGTTCTTAAAGCGACTTTTTAGTGTTTTGATGTGTTTTTATGTTAATCTTGCAGAAAAGTTAGGTTGGCATGATTTTGAAGAAAAGTTGCAGATTTTGCTGAAGTATAGGCCTTAGAAGCTAACCTATGAGTCATAGCTTAAGATACGAGTCATAGGGTGGTGTCGTAGCAGTAATCAGAGACAAACGATCAGAAATTTACGTAGTGAAGGTCACTCCTACGAGGACATTCTATGAGTCATAAGACACACTACGACTCGTATAAGTGGACTCGTAGCAAAATACAAAGGGCCAAAATATTGGGCAAAAAATTAAAGACTAAGACTACGAGACAAACATATGAGTCATAGCTCAAGTAATAACTCATACCTATGGGTCATACCAGTCCAGTCAAAGATGCCAAGAACTTGATACAAGACCCCGAATACGACTTGCAGGCCAACCTATGATTCGTAACTACAAAATTTATCAGATGCTAGCTGTCTTTTTTGCATAATTCCTAGGGTTGTTTTGTAAACACTATAAATAGTTTAAGTTAGGTTCTTGAGAGAGTTTGAACAGTAGACATTTCCCCATTATATTTTGAAGCTTTCCTTAGGTTTTTAGAAGAGATTATTGTTCTCTTTTGGGAAACCCATTTTGGGGATTGAAAATCTTACTTTATACTCAGTGTTCATCAATCAAGCTTGTGGATTTACAACTTGTGGTGCCTATCTCCTTCCTTGTTATTGATGAAACTCTCAACTATGTTTGTTATGTGCATTTTTGTGTGTTTTATCTTAGACATGAGTAGCTAAGCACCCACAACTTGGGGTTGTGGGAACTATGGATAGTTGACTTGAGAGGACCTAGGTTTTGTGAATGTCTATAATTGGGGTTTCACATGTATCATTTATTTCCCTTCATGGCTAATGTTATTTGGTGGTGACCAACACCAAACCCCACCTACAATCATGATCTTGACAAAGGTATTGACGTATAGGAAAAGGGAAATAGATGACAGGATTTGGTTGATGTGTTCTTGTCTACTCGACCAAACCTAACCAAAGGGAGTTTGACTGGGACAATCGGTAATGATTAGTTGGCACGCCATGGTAGCCGACCAAGCGCCATGGTGAAATTCAACCTTCACCTTTACAAGAATGCTGGAAGAACCTAAGTTACCATCCTACATGTGATTCACCACTCATAGTTATGTTATCTAGGGTAATTGAGTCAATGAACCATGGGAAACACAATTCCCAAGTTGTCCCCAAAATTGAGTGTTTTCTTGAATTTTAATTAGCGTTTATTTTATGGGTTTTTTTTAATCACAAACCCCCTTTCAGAGATTGTAGTTATAGATACTAGGAATGATTAGTAGTGAAATCTTATAGTCAAGCCCTGTATTCTCTGTGGATTCGACCCTAACCTCGGTTAGGTTAATTACTGATAGCGACCGCTTTCTTATTGGAGTGTGACCATCATCAATCATTATGCCCTAAAGTTCAACCAACTCTCTAAATATGCTCTATAATTGGTTGCCGACCCAGGTTTAGGATGAACAAATTTATGATGGGAGTATCTGATTTGGTTAATGAGGAGTGTCGTGTTGCTATGTTGATAAGTGACATGGATGTATCCCGCCTAATGACATATGCCAAATAATTGGAAGGGTAGAAGCTTAGAAAAAGGAGGAGTGGTGAGGCCAAAAGGGCCCGTTTTGATGGTAAACTCCAAAGTCTCAAAAGTGTCCAGGTTCATCAAGGCCAAGGGTCTTCTTATGCACCTAATAGGAGGTTTGCCAATGGCAACACAAGGGTCCAAAGTGATGGTGGGGTGGTGCCTGATGCTATGTATCAAAAATGTGGAAGGGTCATAGTGGCCCATGCTTGAGGGATAATAATGCGTATTATAGTTGTGGGAAAGTGGGGCATAAGGCAATGGATTGCCCTCGTAGCTGGAACAAAGGTAAGGATATTCATGCACAAGGTGCTAATGGGTTACTAGGGGGAAATATGGACAAAACAATCGATTCTATGCTCTCCAAGGAAGACAAGGAACAGATGAGGTGCTCGATGTCGTCACCAGTATGTTAAAAGTGGTTGATTTTGATGTGTATGCATTGATAGACCCGAGTACCACTCTTTCTTTTATTACTTCTTTTATTGCCAAAAAGTTTCATGTTGAGCCCGAATTATTGTGTGAGTCCTATGAGGTGTCTACTCCTATTGGTGCATCTATTGTTGCTGGAAAGGTTAATAGAAATTGTCTCGTTTGTATTTTACATAAAATATTGCCTTGTGATCTTGTTGAGTTGGACATGGTAGATTTTGATGTCATTCTTGGGATGGATTGGTTGCATGCATATTATGACTTTATTGATTGTAGAACCTGTAGGGTCAAATTTCAATTCCCAAATATACCCATCCTTGAGTGGGAGAGTCATGATGTGGTGGTCAAGGGTAGGTTATCTCTTGCATTAAAGTCTAAAAGTTGATTTTTAAGGGTGTATCTGTCATCTTATGAGGGTTAGGGATGTTGAGTCCAAAGTCCTTCCTATAGAGTCGGTTCCAGTGGTTAATGAATTCCTTGATGTCTTTCCTAATGAGTTTTCCAGTGTTCCCCCCGAAAGAGAGATAGCTTTTGGTATAAATCTCCTTCCTGATACTCAACCCATTTATATTCCCCCTTACCGTATTGCCTCGGTGGAGTTAAAGGAGTTGAAAGAGTAATTAAAGGACTTGTTGGAGAAGGGTGTTATTAGGCCTAACCAATCATCTTTGGGTGCACTCGTGCTATTTGTGAAGAAGAAGGATAAGTCCCTTAGAATGTGCATTGATTACCGATAACTTAATAGAGTCACCATCAAGAATAAGTACATTTTACCAAGGATTGATGATCAATTTGACCAACATCAAGGGGGTAGTCACTTCTCTAACGTTGATCTTCGATTCGGGTATTATCAAGTGAAAGTGAGGGAGTTTGACATTTCCAAGACTACCTTCTGGACTAGGTATAGGCACTATGAGTTTGTGGTTATGTCTTTTGGGTTGACCTATGCATCGGCTATCTTCATGGATCTTATGAATAGGGTTTTTAAACGCTACGTTGATTTGTTTGTGGTGATTTTCATTGATGATATTTTGATCTATTCCCATAGTAAGAACGAGCATATGAGTCATTTGAGGGTGGCGCTACAAAAATTGAGGGAAGAGATGTATGCTAAGTATGAGAAGTGTGAGTTTTGGTTGCAAGAGATTGCCCTTCAAGGTCATGTGGTGTCCGGGGATGGTATTAAGGTGGATCCTAAAAAAACAAAAGTGATTAGAAATTGGCCTAGACATTTGACTCCATCGGACATTAGAAGTTTCTTGGACTTAGAGGGTTATTACCAGAGGTTTGTGAATGGATTCTCTTCTATTGTTTCTCCTATGACTAAGTTGATTCAAAAGAAGGCTAAATTTGTGTGGACTGATGTGTGTGGAAAAAGTTTATGAACTTTAAAGGATAAGCTTGTCTCCACTCCTATCTTGTCTCTACCAGAAGGGTTGAAAGGGTTTGTTATATCTTGTAACACCTCATGAATTGGTTAGGATTGTGTTTTGATGAAAATGGTAAGGTTATAGCTTATGCTTCTAGACAACTTAAGGTGCATGAAAGGAATTATCCTACGCATGATCTTGAATTAGACGCCATGGTATTTGCTTTGAAAATTTGGCATCATTATTTGTATAAGGTGCATGTTGATGTGTTCATCGATCATAAGAGCCTCTAATATGTGTTCACTCAAAAAGATCTTAACTTGAGATAAACAAGGTGGATAGAGATCCTTAAGGATTATGATATGAGTGTGCATTATCATCTATCTAAGACTAGTATTGTGGCCGATGCTTTGAGTAGGGTGTTTATGGGTAGCCTAGCTTATGTTGTTGATGGTGGCAAAGAGGTGGCTAGAGAGGTCTATCGGTTGGCTAGGTTGGGAGTTAGGTTGGAGGAGGTTGACAATGGTGAAGTAGTGGTGGTTGATAGTTCGAAATCTTCATTGATTGAGGAGGTGAAGGCAAAGCAAGATCTTGACCCCACTTTATTAGAATTGAAGTCCTTGGTGAGAGATAGCAAGGTGGAGGTTTTTTCCCAAGGAGGAGATGGTGCCCTTAGGTACCAAGGTAGATTGTGTGTGCCTAATGTTGAAGACTTGAGAGAGAAGATTCTTGATGAGGCCCATAATTCTTCCTATTTTATTCACCTCGGTTCTACCAAGATGTATAAAGATTTGAGGGAAGTGTTATAGTGGGATGGTATGAAGAGAGACATTGCTAAGTTTGTGTCTAGTTGACATTATTGTCAACAAGTGAAAGTCAAAAATCAAAGGCCAGGTAAATCAAAGGCCAGGTGGCCTAGCCCAAGATACAAAGGTTCCTACTTGAAAGTGGGAGGAAATCAACATAGATTTTGTGGTCGGGTTGCCTAAGACTAGAAAGGATTTTGATTCTATTTGGGTTGTGGTAAATAGAATGACAAAGTTGGCTCATTTCCTATCGGTTAAGACTACTTATGGGGCCGAAGAGTATGCTAGATTGTACATTTATGAGTTGGTTAGGTTGCATGGGGTGCCCTTGTATCTCATATCAGATTATGGTGCTTAATTCACTTCTCACTTTTGGAGGTCCTTCCAAAGAGGTCTTGGTACCAAGGTAAAGCTTAGTACGACCTTTCACCATCAAACGGATAGCCAAGCCAAAAGAACTATCCACACTCTTGAAGATATGCTTAGAACTTGTGTATTGGAGTTTAAGCTTAGATGGGATGACCACTCCATTGATTGAGTTTTCTTATAATAATAGCTATCATATTAGCATTAGTATGGATCCTTTTGAGGCCCTTTATGGTAGACATTGTAGATCACCGATTGGGTGGTTTGAAGTGGGAGAGATGACTTTGTTGGGTCTAGATTTAGTTATGTGATGATGGTCATGCTCCAATAAGAAAGTGATCACTATTAGTAATTAACCTAACCGAGCATAGGGTCGAATCCACAGGGAATACAGGGCTTGACTATAAGATTTCACTACTAATCATTCCTAGTATCTAAAACTACAATCTCTAAATGGGGGGGGTGATTCAAAACAACATAAAATAAATGCTAATTAAAATTCGGAAAAACACTCAATTTTGGGGACAACTTGGAAATTGTGTTCCCCATGGTTCTTTGACTCAATTACCCTAGATAACATCACTACGATCGGTGAATTGCATGCAGGACGGTAACTTAGGTTCTTCCAGCCCTCTTGTGAAGGTGAAGGCAAATTTCACCATAGCACTTGGTCGGCTACCATGGCGTGCCAACTAACTGCTACCTATTGTCCCAGTCAACCTCTTCTTTGTCAGGTTTGATCGATTAGACGGGAACACATCAATCGAATCCTGTCATCTACTTCCCTTTTTCTATTCGTCACTACCTTAGTCGGGATCGTAATAGTAGGCAAGTTTTGGTGTTGGCCACCACCAAGCAATATTAGTCATGAAAGGAAATAATAATACATACAAAACCCCAATTATAGACATGCACAAAACTTGGGTCATCTAAAGTCAACTACACATGGTTCCCACAACCCAAGTTGTGGGTGCTTAGCTACTTATGTCTAAGATAAAACACACAAAAATGCGCATAATAGACATAATTGAGAGTTTCACCAATGCTAATGAAGGAGATAGGAACCACAAGTTGCAAACCCATAAGCTAGATTGATCAACAATGAGTACAAAATAAGATTTGCAATCCCCAAAAATGGCTTTCCCAAAAGAGAGCAGTAATCTACTCTAAACACCTAAGAAAAGCTTCAAACTGTAATGGAGAAATGTCCGAACTCTCTTAAAAACCTAACCTAAACTATTTATAATATTTACAAAATAACCCTAGGAATTATGCAGAAAAGACAACTGACATTTAATAAATTTTGTAGTTACGAATCATAGGTTGGCCTATGAGTCGTAGTCGAGGTCTTGCATTAGGTTCTTAGCATCTTGGACTGAACTGGTATGACCCATAGGCACGAGTTATTACTTGAGATACGACTAATATATTTGTCTTGTATTCTTGGTCTTCAATTTTTAGCCTAACATTTTGGTCCTCTGATTCTTGTTATGAGTCCACCTATACGAGTCGTAGTGTGTCTTACGACTCATAGGATGTCTTCGTAGGAGTACCTTCACTTGGTAGATTTTTGATCTCTGATTACTGCTATGACACCACCTACGACTTGTATCTTGAGCTACGACTCATAGGTTGGCTCGTAAGGCCTGTACTTCAGCAAAATCTGCAACTTTTTTTCAAAATCATGCCAACCTAACTTTTCTACAAGATTAACATAAAAAATATTAAAACACTAAAAAGTCACTTTAAGAACTCACAAAATCCCTTATTTCAGGCACCAAATGTGTTGTATTTTGACTGCACATCAACACCTTCAACTTAGAATTGTTGCTTGTCCACAAGCAACGATTTTCAATCTACGCAAACAAAGAGAAATACATAGCAGCTATATCAATGGCATACACAATAGCTCATTCGGTTCAAGTACCCAACTACTGCTTTCAAAACAGGGTTGTCAAGTTATTGAGCAAATAAGAACATCATGAGAGACCTGAAAATCCAACTTTGACAAGCTAAGGAGCATCAACTGTCCACAATCACCGGTATACTCATATGCTACTTAAGTAGTGCAAATGCCCTCACCATAAAGAAATCCCTCATACTCACTCAAAAGCATCTAGAATTCAGGTATAGAGGAAGCATTCTCACTCTCACAACTGAAATTCAATGTATGCTGACATAACATAATAGGCTTGGCTCTCCACTCATCTTCTGGCTTGTTGATAAAGTGGAGTTGGATCACTTTAAGACTTTCAGGCTTGTAACATAGGCTCAAAGTGCAGGAATTTTTAGCAAGTATTGACTAAAATCTATCACTGAATCATGTTTATCAACACTCTTCGCTTTCATAATCCAACCCTTTTTTTATCAATGCCCCATTGTTCTCTTGCTGTGAACTTTTCTTGAGTGCTTTCTTTCTCTTTTTCAGCTGTGCCTTGATTTCAAACTCATTTTTGCTACTTTTTCTCAATTAAAGGCACTTTTTTTCTTTTTCTTCACTTAGTTCATGCTTTTTCATTTCTTTTTTGATTTCCCAACTAACCACCTTATCAATTTTACTTTACCATAATAAGGGCCACCCTCAACTTAGGTTTTTAGCCTCAAGTGAAGTACACAATATCTATGCCTCAAATAAGGGCCACCAACTGCAGCCACCCTCAACTTAGGCCTTCGGCCTCAATCAAGGTTCACGTGTTCAAGGATAGACTAGGGTCAATATCGAGGTATTTCATCATACAAGGTTAAGCTAGCGGTTATCAAGAAAGAATGAGTATATGATAAGCTCAAAATTTT
>JAOTQJ010041060.1:0-15174 GCA_025642045.1 Solanum sejunctum
TAGTTTCTAGGCGTTTTTCCACCAAACCAAATGTACCACGATACTTGGGGACCTCAATATAACACCCTAGAAGCGACCATTTATCGAGAAGCCAAAAAAAACACATTTATGCTAATTTTACTGTAGCAACTTGAGAGGGTCGCTACTATGCAGGCAATTTTTTTTTTTGCTTCAGTTTTTGCTATTAATTTATTGAGCACCTTCGGTTCGATTTTTGATCAATTATGGCTATACACATATAGTAGACCTCCTTGGGCACCTCAAGATATACATATTAACTCTTAACCTTCACCCCAAACCAACCCAATTCTCCTAAGTTCTCAAAATTCAACTCCTCTCTATACTTAGAGGCATAAGAAAAAACTTAAATTTGGATTAGAAACTTACCTCAATTGATTGCAAGACTTCCTTCCCTTCTTCTCCTTCTCTCCTTCTTCTTCTTCAAGCTCTCAAGGCAAGAACAAAGTCAAGAACAAAAATGTTCTTGTTTTGGAACAAAGGGGAGGCATTTATAGACCCAAAGTTATTAAAAATTGCACCCAAGGGCTCCTAGTTAGCCCATTGTTCAGGTAGGTCCCCAAACTTTTCTATTTAAATCCAATTGAGGACTCCCGACTCCAACTAAAAAAATGTGCCCTCCAATTATAATTAAGCACCGCGAACTTACTTAAGTTCAATTATGCCAAGTTCGTCAACTTTTTCAATAAAATGACTTACTTCGATTGAATTAATTACGGGGTCTAACAGAATCATCCAATTGGTGATCTACATCTCCTCCCATATAAAGCTTCATAGGGAGCCAATTGCATGATAACTATTCTTACATGCAAACTCAATCAATGGTAGGTGCTCATCCCAATTTACCTTGAAATCAAGGACGCATGCTCTCAACATATCTTTTAACATTCGAATTGTATGCTTTGCCTGGCCATTGGTTTGTGTATGGAAAGTTGTACTCAAATTCATCTTCGTACCCAATCCTTTCTAAAATGATCTTCGAAATTGGAAGGTGAACTGAGCTCCTCTGTCCGAGATGATGGACATGGGAACTCTATGCAACCTCACAATTTCTTGGATGTACATCTTGGTGTACTCCTTGGTAGTGTTAGTTGTCTTAACTTTTAAGAATTGAGCGAACTTAGTCATCCTATCTACAATCACTCATATCAAATCATGTTGCTTTCGAGACCTCGGTAGACCGGTAATCAAGTCCATATTAATCATCTCCCACTTCCATTTTGGAATATCAAAATTTTAAGCTAATTCACATGGCCTTTGTTGCTCAACTTTCACTTGCTAGCAGTTCAGGCATTTGGAAAAAAATTCAACAATATCCCACTTTATTCCACTCCACCAATAGACTTCTTTCAAGTCATGTTACATTTTGGTATAGCCAGGATGAATGGAATACCTAGTCTTATGAGCTTCCTCTATGATTCTATCTCGTATGCCATCAATATTTGGGACGCACAATCTACTTTGGTACCGAAACGCCCCATCTCCCCCTTTGGAGAAGACCATCACTTTCTGTTTGTGGATGCCGTCCTTCAATTGGAGTAGGATACGATCTCGGTCTTACTTTTTCTTCACCTATGCAACCAAAGATGGAGCAAACCTATTCTGGGTATTAACCCTTCCCTCATCATTCTCCTCAAGTTGAACTCCCAATCGAGCTAATCGATGCACTTTTTTAGCTAGATCCTTCTTTTCTTCCTCCATATGGGTTGTGCTGCCCATTAACAACCTGCTAAGATCATCAACAACAATATTATCTTTACATGGATGATAGAGAATGCTCATGTCATAATCCTTCAGCAGCTCTGACCGTCTTCTCTGTCGCAAGTTGAGCTCTTTCTAACTAAAGACATACTGCAAGTTCTTATGGTCAATGAACACATCCACATGCACTCCATAAATGTAGTGGCACCAGATTTTGAGTACGAACACCACCTCCACCAACTTAAGATCATAGGTTGGATAGTTCCTCTCATAAACCTTAAGTTATCTAGAAGCATAGGCTATGACCTTCCCTCTCTGCATCAACACACATCCCAAACCAACTCTTGAAGCATTGCAATAGATCACAAAATCTTTTGTTCCATTGGGCAAGGTTAAGACTGGTGCAGTGGCCAATCTCATCTTTAACTCTTGAAAACTCTTGTTACACTCATTGGACCACTAAAACTTGACCTTTTTTTGAGTTAAATTTGTCAATGGTGTGGATAGAGAAGAAAATCCCTCAATGAATCAGCGGTAGTAGCCTGCCAACCCCAAGAAACTCCTTATATCAGTTGGAGAGGTTGGTCTGGGCCAGTTCTTAATCGCTTAAATCTTTTGAATATCCACTCGAATACCGTCAGCAGAGATAATATGGCCTAGGAAATCCAAAAATTTATGCCAAAATTCATATTTTGAGAACTTCGCATATAACTCATGGTCCTTAAGGGTTTGAATTCTAAGGTGTTTTACATGTTCCTCTTTATCTCTTGAATACACCAAAATATCATCAATAAACACAATCATAAACATATCCAGATACTGTCAGAACACCCTATTCATCAAATCTATAAAGGTTGCAGGTGCATTTGTCAACCCAAAGGACATGACCAAGAACTCAAAATGACCATCTCTAGTCCCAAAAGGCTATCTTTGGAATGTCACATTCTCTCACTTTCAATTGATAGTAACCAGATCAGAGGTCTATCTTTGAGAAACAAGAGGTACCTTGAAGTTGGTCAAACAAGTTAGATATCCTTGGGAGAGGAAACTTGTTTTTTATGGTGAAATTATTGAGTTTTCTATAGTCAATACACATCCTGAGAGACCTATCTTTCTTTTGCACGAATAGGACAGGAGCACCCCACGTAGAAACACTCGGCCTTATGAAGCCCTTCTTTAATAAATCTTTCAACTGCTCCTTCAATTCTTTCAATCAGCAGGGGCCATCCTATAAGGTGGAATTGAGATAGGATAGGTATCAAGAAGAAAATCAATCCCGAAATCAATCTCCCTATCAGGACGGACTCCAGGCAGATCCTCAGGAAATACTTCTAGAAATTCATTCATGATCGGAACTTACTCAAGAGTTGGAGACTCAACATCATCAGATTTAACTCTCACGAGGTGGTAAATACACCCCTTAGCAATCTTCTTTCTGACTCTAAGGTATGGTATAAACTTTCATTTAGGTGCTACGGAATCACCCTTCCACTCTAGAATCGGTTCATTTGGAAATTGGAATCTAATGGTTCTAGCTCTATAATCAAAGGGGGCATAACATGCGTGAAGCCAATCAATGCTAAGGGTCAAATCAAAATTAGTCATTCTAACTCAATCAGAACGATAGTAGTATCCCTATGATGGATAGACACTACGCAAGCTCTATAGATTCTCTCAGCCCGAATAGACTCATCCACGGGAGTAGAAACATCAAAGGATTCAAGAAGATTCTCAAGGGTTTTATCAAGTCTACAGGCTACATAAGGAGTTACAAAAGATAATGTGGCATTAGGATCTATCAACACATAACAATCAATAGAAAAAACACTAATCATACCCATCACAACATTTGGGGAGTTCTCCTAATCATATAGACTTCCCATGGCATACAAATAGTTTGCAGCTCTGCTTGTGCCTGAAGTGGTATCTCTCTGATTCCCCTTAGCTGGAGGGGCTGGTGTAGAAGATTGAGCTGGATCAGCCCACTTTGGATAATCTCTCTGGTAGTGACCCAGTTGGACACACTTGTAGCATACATCACTACCCTCACAACATCTCCCCAACTGCAGTTTACCACACTTGCCATATGCTCACTTACCCAATGAACCTTGAGCCATACTACCTTGGTACTGGGACCCATGGGCTCCAATATTATGGGACTTCTTATCATTTCTGACTCTAGGTGCAGGTGCACTAGAAGATAATAGTGCCAAAAATTGATTCCCATTGCCTTTCTCCCAACCTTATGGCTGGATGTTTTAGGTTTCTTGCTTCTAAAGTCTTCTCTATCATGTTGACTCTCCTTATTAGCTTGTTTCATGAACGTCACCAATCTCCTAATATCCATGCCACTCACGAACATAACTCCCCTCCCATCTCTCTTTGGCCCTCTATTCAACCAATCAACGTGCATCCCAATCCTTCCCCTTATGTCAGCAACCATATCCTAAGAATAGTAGGATAATTGTGTGAACTTCAGCTCATACTCCTGTATAGTCATCGAGCACTATTTCAAGTTCAAGAACTCTGTGACCTTCACCTATCTCCTCTCCCTTGGAAAAAAATACCCCAAGAAAGCTTCCTCGAACAAAGCCCAAGTCATCACGGGGGCATCCTCCCCTCTACCCTTCTTCCACTGGTCATACCATAGTCTAGCCACCCTTTTAGTTGATAAGCAACCAATTCCACTTTGTCAGAAACCACCACATGCATCACTTGTAACACTTTCTGAAGCTCCTCCACATATTTCTCAGGATCCTCAATAGATGCAAACCTTGTGAACTCAGGCGAATTAATTTTCAAGAACTCCCAGACTCTAGAAGTGTCATGGGCATCTTGTCGGGCTGCTACTTGTCTCGCAGCAGGTGTTGTGATAGCCTAGGCTAGAGTTTGGATAGCCTAGCGAAGCTCAGCATTGGTGACCTCATCATGCGGGGGCTGCACAACAGGGATAGCTTGATCCCGGGGCACCTCATGTCCTTGAGGCTCAGGTGGATTGACATTCTGTCTGGTGGGATGTCCTCTACATCTGATGGCTCTTCTGGGAGGCATGATCATAATTCTGCAACGCGCAAGGCATAAATTAGAGTATAATTTTCATAGAGTATAACTCTATAGTATGATTTAGAATGGGAAACAATTCCAATTTTCATAGAGTATAACTCTATAGCATGATTTAGAACATGAATGAACGGAAACAATTCCTAATGTCCTGCAGTCTCTTAGTTATCAAGTGTCGTCAATAACACACCTATAAACAAGACTCTACTAGACACGACTTCATAGACTCCCTAGGATACTTGAACTCGTGCTCTGATACCAAGTTTGTCACGCCTTGGGAGGGGACCTAAGATGTTTTCGACACTCAGAGGCTATTTTTAGTCCCCAAGCGAACCACTTGCCCTCATCACATTTATTTAGTCAATCATTTTACTAATCAGCGGCAGTTAACATAATGTAAATGGGCACATCTATTATCTAGTCTCAAAGTAATAACATAATTAAAAGCTAGTAGAAAGAACTAGCTCACAATTTCAACAATCAACATCCGACTGTAGTCTATGAAGCATCTATCATTATTATGCAGTGCCAATATGGCTATCTCAATCGAAATAAAAGGTAAGCAGTTCTAAACTCTAAAGCATGATGAAAAATAATGAAATGACTCCTCCAAAGTAGGGGAGGCTCACCAATCTGTTGAAAACCCAAAACTCCTCAATGATTCGCTTGCTGATGACCTCTATCCTGTGTATCTACATCATAATACGATGCAGTCCAAAAGGGGACATTAGTACTTGAAATGTACTAGTATGTAAAATAGCTAAGTGAAACAAAAAACAGGTAGAATAATATAGAAATAATATCTACTCAATATAGAAATCAATCAATATATAAAATGTCTATCTAAAGCAAGAAAAAAGAGTAGACAAGTGACCCATCAACCAGTTAACTCATTGATCAAATCAGACTCAAATCAGAGGGATTAATCTCAAAGGAACTCAACTCAACTCATGTCATCTCATAACATCTCATCTCATCTTATCTCATCTCGACTTAGAGTACTCAAGGTAGGAACTTTCTAGGAGTTTTTCTTATCCGACAACAATCACTTATGAGCCAAGGATTGTACAATAATCACACTAAAGTTGGCACAGCCATTCTGTACTTGCCAAGTAGAGAATGAATCGAAACCATAAGGATAAGTCCAACTAAAGAAAGTAGATCTATAAGTCCTCTATTGATTTCAGGGACATCTAATTAGAGAGGACCTCATCATAAGGTGATATGGCAGTCCTGATCCTCACCTATGCTTGTCTACGAAGTTTGATGAGTGCAAGTTGGACTAACTTTTACTTTTTTGATGCTCGATACTCGTCTTGTGACTCAATGCTCATAAAATAATCCATCTAATCAAACTATCTCAATCCAATAATCTTAATCAGCCTCATAGAGGCACAATTTTTGGATCAGTTTCATAGAGACTCTAATCATCTCATCAATCAACATCTCAATCAATAGCTCAAGGTCTAGAACAATCATCAGGGAATAATGAAATAGACAAAGCGTTAGAGTTTATTTATAGAGACTAAAGAGGCCATCAAGTTCTATCAGCTGATCATCATTTTCATATCACGATCACAATCTCTATCAACATAGGCTCTAGACTCAATCCCTATCTTCTTTCATGCATGCTTTTAACCATTAACATAAAGGGTTTTATGCAATATATCAAGAAAGTATTCAATTCAAGAACAAGTTTATGATGATCATCAATATGTGAAAAATAAGTACATTTAATATAGCTTTCAAGAATATAATCAAGAAAATCATGCATATAGACTCAAGAACCTTCAATCAACCATTTAAAACTATCTATGGGGCACAGGAGAGAACAATATCATGTTTTTGTTTTGCCTTACATACTTGGGATCAAAGCTTTTCAAATCACCAGTCAAGAATTCTCGAACCTTATGTTCTTCTTGACTCTCTCTCAAGCCTTACCTTTTAAGTATAATCAAGAAGGACTTAGAAAGAATTCTTTTTTACCCTATTTACTTATCAAAACAACCTATATAGGTCGTAGTTCACATTTAAAAGAGGTGGAGAAAAAGTCTAGAATTCCCCTCAAAAGAATAAAATTTTTAAACTTGGTGAAACAGTCGGGATGATAGCTCTGCGACGCAGACTTATCGCGCATATATTTATTTCGAAAATTAATCCCATCAAAAAATTAAGAAAATGTATAAGTGTGAGTGTGCGTTTAGTCTGTGTCGCAGAGTTGTTGCATACCCTCACTGTTTTGGGTCCGCGATAGGTTTGCATCATGGCCCTGTTGCATACCCTTACTATTTTGGTAAATTTTTGTGAAAATAAATTTTTAACCTGGTTGCTCTTAAATTCGGTCGAGACCATTTTCTGACTTGATTTTTCATGCTAATCATAATTTTGATATTGGATTTTCTGTCCGGGCATGGGAAGACGTGTTGCGCTCACGTCTCCGTTCTAGAGATATTTTGGTAATTTTATCAGGTGTTACATCGATGGCCTTCTATATTCACGATGCCATTTCATATATGGGTAGACCTTATCGATGCATATAACCTCTTTAGTCTAGGAATAAGAGGTAAATAATGCATCATCTTAATTGAAAATATCTTTCTAGCTGGACTCCTCTTATAATGAACATTACCACAAAACTTACAATTTTTCAATTCAGTATCTTTCTTGTAGTATAACATGCAACCATTAGCACAACAATCAATGGTATGATGTGACAATCCTAATTTGGAAACAAGTCTCTTTGCTTGATAGAAATTCCTGGGTATGTTTAACTTAGGATCAACCAACTCGCCCAACAGGTCAACCATGGAGTCCATAGCCGTATTAGGAACATTCCAATCCGATTTAATATTCATTAATCTAACTACTATAGACAATTAGGACTGAGAACCCCACTCATGTAATGGACTCTTCAAATTTTGCATAGAAGCGTCTAGCTTCTTCATTAGGAGCTTCATTAAAGAATTGGTCAGGTTTCATCCCCCCTTGAATTCCGAAAGTATCATTGATCATTTCATGAACTCTTTCATGTTGAAAGGTGTCATGTTGATTCCTATAATGTTCAAATCTAATCTGACCATATGGTATAAGCATATTATATTCATCTACTAGCATTGTATTATAAAATGCACTATTTTGTCCATCTATTTCTCCGTGATCTACCTACACAAAATATCTGGCCTTAAATCTCTTACGATACAAATGCATAATAACTTCATCTGGCCTAAACAATTTTAGTCACCTACACGCACTGCAAGGACACCTAACCAAGTGATTTCTCGTAAAACTATCAAGTGTTATTACATGATCAATAAAAGTTCTAACACCATCAATAAATGTAGATTTCAGCCGACCATTATTTTCACAATATATGTCATACATCCACAAATGATTATCCATCTACAACAAATATTCAAGTATATTCAAGTTTCAAATGGGCATAAGTATAACAAGTACTAAAATTTAATTTAACAAGTATATAAGCTCCAAGTTCTAAATATTATATTCAACTTAAAGTTTACAACTAATTAAAGTTTACTTCATATCCTAAAATATAATAATTCAAGTTTCAAATGTGCATAAGTTGAGTTTTTTCTAAGTATAAAAGTACTAAAATTCAATTTAATAAGTATATAAACTCCAAGTTCTAAAGTATATTCATATTTAAAGTTCACAACTACTTAAATTTACTTCATATCCTAAAATATAATAACTCAACTTTCAGATGCACATAAGTTGAATTTTTCTAAGTATAAAAGTACTAAAATTCTAACAAGTATATAAACTCCAAGTTCTAAATTATATTCATTTTTAAAATTCGCAACTACTTAAGTTTATTTCATATCCTAAAATATAATAATTCAAGTTTCAAATGGGCATAAGTTAAATTTTTCTAAGTATAAAAAGTACTAAAATTCAATTTAACAAGTATATAAACTCCAAGTTCTAAATTATATTAACTTAAAGTTCACAACTACTTAATTTACTTCATGATATCCTAAAATATAATAATTCAAGTTTTAGATGGGCATAAGTTGAATTTTTCCAAGTATATAAACTCCTAAACTTCAATTAACATGTATATCAACTTCAGCTTCTAAATTATATTCAACTTAAAGTTCACAACTACTTAAAATATACTTCAAATTTCAAATATAATTACAGATTGCTAAAACTAAAAATGAAAACTCTAAGCAAGATACAAGTATTTTACATTGAATAAATTTTCAAAAAGTAATATATACAACAATTAGAATTTTGAAAGAAAAAATACCTTCACCTTTTGTCCTTAGCTTGCCCGGTCGATGAGCTTAATTAGCTTGACGGACCGAATATATCCTACAATGATGCAAAAATTCTAAAGTTCAAAAGTTATACATGCAAGTTTGATTTTTCTAAGTTCAACTACAAACTTTTAAATTTAAAGTACAATTAATGTACAAGCATCTAAAATAGAGACTTCTAATTTCCTAACTTAAAATTCTATTTCATGACATTGATCAACCTACATTTTCTAACTCACAGTGTACAACTTAACATATATTCAACCAAAATTTCTAAATTAAAGTTTAACTACTATTTAAACTTTCTATGTTAAAGTACAAACTTTATATATACACAGCAAATGAAATTGTAAATTAAAGTTCAATACATCCAATTCATAACTAGAATCCAAACTTAATTGGAATTACAATAGCTTTATATAAATTCTAATTATGTTAATATATTCTAATGTCAACATCTCTAACTTCTACCTTCTTTAATTTACTTCTAAAACTAAATTTTAACTTTAACAACAAATCAATTAAAACTAACAAGCACTCAAAGTTATAATCTAATTCAGAAAATTCAATCCAAAAATCCGCATTCACAAATTCACACTTAACTATTCAAACCAACAATGACAATAACTTTAAATCCACTTTAATTCCAACTAACAAAATTCAAATCACAAACTAATTCAAAACCTATTTCAAACTAGAATCCAAAAATATTCATTTACAAATTCACACTTGAATATACTTTCCAACAATGTCAATAACTTCAAATACACTTCAATTCCAACTAACAAATTCTAAATTACAAACTAATTCGAAACTCATTTCAAACTAGAATCCAAAAATATTTATTCACAAATTCACTCTTAAATATACTTTCCAACAATGCTAATCACTTGAAATACATATTAATTCCAACTAGCAAAACCCTGCAAATCACAAAGTAATTTAAAATACCAAATTTGATATAAACCCTAGAATCAAAACATAGACTTTCCTCACTAATTTATAACCATTACTACAATTTAACAATGTCAAAAATATATGTAAACTAAACTAACAAACAATTCAAGATTTTATAATTTTAAAAACTAAAATATTGAAATAATGGCTAAGGAGTGAAAACCATTGAAAAGGAGGAGAGAGAGAGGCAGTGACATACTGCCAGCACTGGTGGAGAGGCAGAGGAGGAGGAGAATCTTCGGACCGTGGAGTGGTTGAGAACGACAAGCTAGGGCGGAGGAGGAGGCGCTAGTTTTGCCTGAGCTCTTTTTATTTGTTTAGGGTAGCAAATGTCGACTGAGTTGATTGAAAAGGGGACATATTAAATAGGGGGTGAGGGACTGCACCCCTTTGTCCGTCGTCCCTTTTAAATATTAAATTATTTATTTATTATTAAAATTAAAATATAAATAAAATATTTTTTAAAAAAAGACAAACATACCCACACTGTCCATTGCAAAATTAAAAAAATTAAATATTTATATTAAATCTAATTTTGTTGATGAAATTATTTTTTTTTTTGAAAAAATAAGCGATGGACGTTGCCACTCTTCCGTCACAAATTGTAAAATAAAACAAACACTTTAAAATAAAAAACTTTGTTAGAAAATTTCACAAGATAGTGTGACGGACATATAGTTTCTATCCATTAGTTTTAGTAATTAAAAAATTAAAATAAATTATTTTATACATAAAGCAACAGATAGCGTAACTTTCAAAAGCGACACAGTCCATCAATTTGTTTCCCGTTATTTTGCGCCCTGTTTTTAGTAGTGTTGGGGGCTAGCAATTATCTCTGAGTACCAGTTACACCTAGGATATCCTCTCAGAGCATGATAAACTCAGTATCAAAGCACAGAGTTTGAGTGTCCTAGGGAATCTATGAAGAAGTGTCTAGTAGAGTCTTATTTATGGGTGTATTGTGCACTACACTTCATAAGCAGGAGGCTATAGGACATTAGGAAGTGTTACCCTTCTTCTATGATCTGAATTCGTGCGATAAAGTTTAATTCTATGAAAAATCTCATCTTAATTCGTGCCTTCCACGCTTGCAGGAAATGCCACCAAAGAGAACAGCTGCTCAGAGAGATATATCAGCCCCAGTTGCTGAGAACACCCAACCTGAGGCCCCGGTCTAGAAAAGGATAAGGATACAAGGAAGGGCTGCTAGGACTGCTGAGGTCCCACAGGCGCTCTCTACACAGCCACAGCCAGCTCCCAGCACCAAGGTAGAGTTTAGGGGAGCTATCACCATGCTAACTCAGGTGGTGGCCTCCAAAGTAACAGAAGGGGGTGCTCAATCTCCTAGTTCTAGCTCATAGGAGTCCTCAGCTGTAACCATAAAATTTCGTAGATGAGATGTATAAGGTTCTGAAATCTATCATATTATTGAGATTGAGGGAGTTAAGCTTGCCTCCTACCAGCTGAAAGACATTGCTAATGTTTGGTACAATCAATGGGCGGATAGTAGAGGTGAGGATGCTAACGATGCAGAGTGGGAGGGGTTTGAAGCTTCTTTCCTTGACCATTTATTTCATCAAGAGTTGAGGGAGGAGAAAGTGGATGAGTTCGTGAACTTTAAACAAGGAGGAATGACAGTAAGGAGTGCAGACTTAAGTTTACTATGTTGTTTAGGTATTCTTTGGAGATGGTCCAAGGCATACGGGCCAAGATGAGAAAGTTTGTGTATGATTTGGGCAGGCATGTGCAGAAAGAGTGTAAGGTAGCCTTGCTAATCCCCTACATGGACATCTGTAGGATTATGGTGTATGCTTAGCAGATAGAGGAGATAAGAGAAGAGATAAGGAGGAGCAGATGAATAGAAAAGCAAAATTAGGATATGAGCCTAGCCAACAGAGGCAAAATAAAGGTGATAGGTCCTACTTCCAAAAAAGATCATCTCATCATACACCTTCTGTAGTGAGTGCGCCCATTTAGCTAAACAAGTATGATCAGAAGTCTCACAAATTCCATAATTTCAGGGGTTAAGGTGCCCAATCTCAGGCCAGTGTAGCTCAAGGCCCGAAGGGAAAGCCACCCTACGACAATTGTGGGAAGCTTCATCTAGGTAGGTCTCATTTGGTCATAGATGCTTTCTTTCTATATGGGTAGACGGGTCACTTCCAGTATAAGTTCCCAAGGAGGAGAAGGGTGAAGAAAGCAATAAAGCACAGTCCTCCACATCACCCCTAGCTGGTAATCATCAGAGGGGTAATACTATAGAGACAGGATGTGGGACAAATTGCCTGTATGCTATGGGTAATCAAAAGGATCATGAAGCTACACCAGATATTGTTACGCGTATGCTTTGAGTCTTTATGTTTGATTATTATGCATTGCTTGATCTGGGTGCCAATTTATTTTTTGGGACTCCTTAAATATCTAGTAAGCTTGGGAATCTTCTATAGTGTTTGGTTGAACCTTTTGTTGTTTCCACCCCTACTGGTGAATCTATCTTAGCTGAGAGAGTTTACTAGGATTGTATAGTGTCCATTTATCATAGAGACACCTTAGTTAACTTGGTAGAATTGGAGATGGTTGACTTTGATGTGATACTTGGCATGGATTGGCTTCATGCCTGTTATGCTTCTATTGACTGTAGAACCTAAATTGTTAAGTTCCAATTTCCTAATGAGCCTATTCTAAAATGGAAAGGAAGTTTTGCTGCACCTAAGGGCAAGTTTATCTCTTATTTTAGAGCTAGAAATTTGATCTACAAAGGTTGTACTTATTACCTCATACGAGTTAAGTCTGATGATATTGAATCTTTTACTCATGAGTCAGTCGCGATTATATATGAGTTTCCTGAGATATTTCCTGATGATCTACCTGGAATCCCTCCTAATAGGGAAATTGACTTTGGGATTGATGTTCTTACCGATACCCAACCCATTTAAATTTCACCTTATAGAATAACCCTCGTAGAGTTGAAAGGATTGAAAGAACAATTGAAAGACTTTTTAGAGAAAGGTTTCATAAGCACTAGTATCTCTCCTTGAGGTGCTCCCATCCTATTCATGCGTAACAAAGATGGGTTGCTTAGAATGTGCATAGACTATCGCCAATTGAATAAGGTCACTATAAAGAATAAGTATCCTCTCCCTAGGATAGATGGTCTATTTAACCAACTTTAGGGTGCTACTTGTTCCTCCGGGATAGACCTCAGACTGAGTTACCATCAGTTGAAGGTGAGGGAAAGTGATGTTATAAAGACAACCTTTAGGACATGGTATAACCATTTTGAGTTCTTGGTCATGTCCTTTAGGTTGACAAATGCACCGGCTGCTTTCATGAATTTGATAAATAGGGTATTCAGACTGTATCTTGATATGTTCATAATAGTGTTTATTGATGATAGTCTGGTGTATTCAAAGGATGAAGAGGAGCATGCTAATCATCTTAGAGTGGTTTTGCCAATGCTCAAAGACCATGAGTTGTACACAAAATTTTCAAAGTGTGAGTATTGTCTCAAGTTTGTGGCTTTCCTAGGCCATGTTGTTTCAGTAGATGGTATTCGGGTAGATATTCAAAAAATCAAAGCGGTTAAGAACTGGCCTAGACCAACTTCTCCAATGAAATAAGAAGTTTCTTTGGTCTACCAGGCTACTATCATAGATTTATTAAGGGCTTCTCTTCCTTGTCAGCACCATTGACTAAGCTAACTCAGAAGAAGGCCAAGTTTCAGTAGTCCGAGAAATGTGAGAAGAGTTTCCAAGAGTTGAAGACTAGATTGACTATAACACCAGTTTTAACCTTCCCAGACGGGATGAGAGACATCATTACATATTGTGATGCATGCAGAGTTGGACTGTGTTATGTGTTGATGCAGAAAGGGAAGGTGATAACTTATACTTCTAGACAACTTAAGATCCATGAGAAGAATTATGCAACTCATGATCTCTAGTTGACAGTAGTGGTATTCACACTTAAGATTTGGCGTCACTATTTGTATAGAGTGCATGTGGACGTGTTCGCTGACCACAAGAGTTTGCAACACGTATTCAGTCAGAAGTAGCTCAACCTGTGGTAGAGGAGATGGTTAGAGTTGCTCAAGAATTATGATATGAGCATCCTCTACCACACAGGTAAGGCTAATATTGTTGTTGATACTCTTAGTAGGTTGTCTATGGGTAGTACTACCCATATGGAGGAAGGGAAGAGAGAATTGGCTAAGGAAGTTCATAGATTAGCTCGACTAGGAGTGCAACTTAAAGTGAACAATAAAGGCTGGGCCAATGTTCAAAATGATTCTGAAGGAAAAACTAGACCAAGAACCTGTCTTGGTCCAATTGGAAGAAGCGTTCACAAAAAGAAGGTGATGGTTTTCTCCGGAGGGGTAGATAGGGTGTTGAGATACCAGGGTAGATTATGTGTGCTTAACATTAATGATGTTCTAGAGAGGATCATGGTGAAGCTTATAGCTCCATATATTCCATCCATCTAGTTTTACCAAGATGTACTATGACTTGAGAGAAATTTGTTGGTGGAATGGAATGAAGAAGGAAATTGCGCAATTCGTCTCTAATGTCCCAATTATCAACAGGTTAAGGTTGAACATCATAGATAGTGAGGATTGGCTCGGAACATTGAAATTCCTGAGTGGGAGAAGGAGATCAACATGGATTTCATCACTAGCTTACCAAGATCCCAAAAATAGCATGATTCAATATAGGTAAGTGTGGATAGAGTTACTAAATTAGCCCACTTCTTGGCAATTAAGATATCTAATACGACTGAGGAGTATGCCCGACTATACATTCGATAGATTATGAGGCTGCATGGAGTTTCCTTGTCTATAATCTCAGATAAAGGATCTCAATTCACCTCTCAATTTTGGAGATCTTTTCAGAAGGGATTGGGTTTGAAGGTAAACCTGAGCATAACTTTTCACCCTCAGACAGATGGACAGGCAGAGTGTACCATTTAGACTTTAGAGGATATATTGAGAGCTTGCGCCATCAACCTTCATGTCACACCCCACCCCGGGGGTCGTGACCCGTACCCGATAGGGGCACGCAAACACTTACCAAGCCAAATTACTTTATAACCTAGCCCGAAATTCTATAGAAATTTCGGCAGAGTTTCCTCTGTTTTAGTGACTAACCGCACCTGCAAA
>JAOTQJ010041101.1:0-14880 GCA_025642045.1 Solanum sejunctum
TTCTTGAGATCCAAAATTAAGCTTGAGACACTTGAATTTGGATGAAATATTTGGTTAAGTGTTAGAGAGGGTTTTGAGAGAGACATGAGTAATATAGAGTTGCAAAATAAATAAGTATAGGTGTTTTTATGCAATAGTGGGCATGGGGCTATGAGCCTAAGGACCTTGGGCCAAAACAAGATTTCAAGGAAACATTAACACTGATTGGTGCCCCTGGCATGTCGCGGCCAAGGCATGGATTGCCACTGGAAATAAAAATTTATTTAAAATTATTTTTCAATATGAGTCCTCTAAAATAAGGGTTATACCCATTTCCCACTCAATTGTGCCCCTGATCACGAATATGAAATCTGATTTTTGATATCACACATGAATTTTGAGATATATAGAAATTACGATTATGGAGATTTCTAAGGCACATTTTGGGTCATTTTTAATGTGTTTCAATAACCTATTATATGTTTGAAGTAATGCTAAGAGGATTGAATTAGGGTCCTTAGGGTTCTCATTTGCCCTATTACACTTATGTCCTAGCCTGGTTCATAAGAAACTTTTTATCAGAGCATGTGATTTTGAAGTGTCTGAGGGAGTCTAATATACCATGTCAAGTAGGTTCTTATTCATGGGTGTGAAGCATGCCATATCTATAAATAGGAATCTACTAGGCGTTTTAGACTTTTTTCCTTCTTTCATGATTAATTTCATGCCTTAGAGTTTTCATAAGACTTCCAATATCTAATGAATCATTAATTTTTTCTTTTTCAGATAGTGCCCCTAAGAAGGGCACCCAAGCGAACAGAGGTATAAGGACCCAAACTTCAAGAGGCCTTAACATTGCTTAAACATCAATTTCTAAATAATTTTTGTCTGGGGTGCTCACAAAGAGCACACCATGGATTGTAGTGCACACCACTAGCTTTAGTGTGTCATATGGAGGGTCCTATGGGGCTAGTTCCATCTTGCTTTGAGGCTTTTTTGATGTTTTGAGTAAGGGTCCTGTCACGCCTAAAATCTCATTAAGGCAGATCGGCACCCATTGCCGAAAATACTTAGGAGAACCAACTTGTAATCATGTACTATCTATTAACATCAGAAGGTGCTTCCTTACCAACATGCTTTTAGGAAAGTAGATAGTAATAACAATCCAAATGAAAATACATAGGCCTATGCTGTTGGAGCCACAATGTCAACATACGAGACATGACTACAGTTTACTTTACATAGTCTACAAAGTCTCTAGGTGGGGAACACTATAGAATGAAGTTCAGGACAAGCCACATCTCATTATTCGCTTCTATATAATATCAAAATATATGATCTAGACCTAAAAAGCTCCAAAGTATCCTGAGCTCACTTAATAGCAACTAGATATCCTGTGCTCCTACTGGGAGATCTACTAGCTCCTATACCTGCAACTTAAAATGCAGTCCCTTAAGAGGGACGTCAGTATAATATAATGTACTTAAAATGTAAGGTAAGATGTACTATATGTGAAATATGAATTCAAATAAAATCTTGCTCCAATGTACGGATAAAAGGCAACCTTTATTCATATTGTGGAATCATGTACTTTATGTCTTTTTCATTACATTACCTTTATTTACTTTACAATCTGATCACAGTATATAATACAAACGACCAGCTGATTAGTGGTAAATTGATATCATGATCGACACATGCTAGGCTTCCTTTTATCTCTAGGATAACCCCCTATAATACTAGAATCGACCCATGCTAGGTGATTCTTGCACTCTTGCGATATCATCCATCAATAAAAAACTTCACTTATATTTTTCATTTACTTTTTAGATGATTCTTTTGGTGGTCATAACATTTTGAGCTGCAGGACTATGTACTGTAAGACAATACCATAATGAATAGAGTAGGTTACACAATTAATGATACACGTAGGAGATAAAATTACACATGGACTTTATTTAGCTAAAAAGAGAACTCATGTATCTTGGTATCTAAAGTATATATGTAGATTTGACAATGACTATATATTGGAACATATGTACTTGTTAAATAGTGGAGACATGGTTATTGGTTATGTTAAAGTTTGTTAGTGTCTCTATACACTAAGGAAGAATCTAGATTTCATGTCAAATAATAGAAAATCTAGTAGACTTACATACCTTGCTATACCACCTCATTATTCCCTTGAAGTAACATACTTTTCCCCCAAATATTTATCGACAACAAAGTGGGAGATTAAATTATTATTATTAGCTAATAAACATGTTTTGGTAGTCCAGTCTCAAAAAATAACGCTTGGGCAGCAAGCAGCAAGCCCGTAATTGTCCACCCAAGGGTGTTCATTCTTTCAACCTTTCCTTCTCTAATCATATCTATCTAATACACACCTTTATATACCTCACATATCTATCTTGGTTTAGTCCTATAATGTTCTTACAACAGTTCACAAAGTACAACACATAACAACTCCATACAATAAAGAACTAGGTAGTGCAACATTACGCCCTTCCCCTATATTTTTAAATATCAACAATTCAAACATTTTTCAACTTCAACCAAACTATTCTCAGCATATTTACATAGGAAAATATCCCCCAAATAAATAGAGGATGTGAGATAATAGTTCCTAATCATAACCTAATGAGTTCTTATTAAAAGCACCCTTATGATACCATACTCAAGCTGTTCTTTATATAGAACAAAAGTTGTTGTTTATCTCGACCTAAATATCATTAAGAACATCAACCTCCCTTTATAATTAATCCAACCAAGAATAAAAAAGTCTCTTAATAAATAAGAAAAGCAGGCAACAACTTTTGGAACACTTGTTGTCCAATATTTACAAACAAGAATAACTAATATACTTGTCTTGTTTGTCATGGAAAAAAATATACTAAATCCTAAGTATTTTTACTTACCTTAACCTTAAAATGAGGGCTTCTTAAAGAACCCTAAAGGTTTGTTATGGCTTCTTTTCAATGTCAAGAGAGAGCAAGGAGAGAAACTTAGAAAAATCTGATTTTCCCCAATGTTAAATGACTTGAAGGAGCTTGTTTTAACCCCTTTTTAAAAGAACATTCTTGTCTGAATTTATCATTTATTTTTTCCACATTTATCAAGTATGTTATCCACCTACTTAGACCTTTCCCTTGGGCCTTACTGGGCTTCAACTCAGTAAACCTTGGCTACCTATTTTTCTTCTTCCTTTCACTTGATTTGGGCTCAAATTGTCAAGTAGGTTTGAATGTACTTGGGACCTTTAGCTATTAATCTTGGGATGCTAATATTTCCCTTTATAATGCTAAAAGATGGGCTAAAGTTACACCCTTAGCTTATTTTTAGTCTTTGTTGGACTTGGAAAGATTTTTTTTTTGGCCTCATCTCCGTTTTCTTTTCCTTTTCACTTTATTTGGGCATCAAATGATTCTACTAGTTTATGAATAAATCTTTCCGATCTATCTATCCCATTTAATCTAAGCTAGTAGGTGACTCTCTTGCTATATTTTTAAAGTCCCACAAGCTTCTCATTTCTTTTATTTCGTTTAAGATTGCGATCTTCTTAAATTTAACTTAACACTTATATACACTTGATCATCTTAAGCTTTACACTTAAATATAGCCCTTCGATCTGAAATTTAAACACTTCTAAAATTGATTCTTATTTGATCAAGCCATAATATAATAAACCGGAGTTTACCTTCAAATTTCTTTATTGTCACCATTCGCCTGGAAAATCAAGTGCATTAAGTGTAATACCAAGCCATATCATGTTCTATATGCATAGGACTAGTACATGTAAGATATTGGGTGTTACATCCTCTCTCCTCCCACCAAGAACATTCACCCTAAACATTAGAATAACTGGATAGCTTAAACAAGTTCAAACCTTCGTTTAAATAAACCGTTGACAACATAACAAGTATTCAAACACGCGTACCTATTAATGTCATAATTTTGCATCTTATACTCTTTCTTTAGATTCAAATATATAAGAGTACTTAGATTTCATCACTTCCTTAGCCTCCCATGTAGTCTCTTCTACTTGCTGGTTCCTCCAAAAATACCATTACTAAAACTATTTCTTTATTCAGTCGCTTCTTAACTTGATGATCTAGAATAACACCATGTATCTCTTCATAGGTGAGATCTTCTATAACTCACTTATCTTCAATAGGAGTGATACAACATGGGTCACCTATGCATTTATGAAGCATTGATACATGAACCACTAGATGAACCATTGAAAGCTCTTGGGGTGGCTCTAGTTCACATGCAACCTATCTACACTTTCTAATAATTTTGTATGGCCTTATGTAACATGGGCTCAATTTTCCCTTCTTACAAAATCTCATAACCCCTTTCATTAGTGACACTTTCAAGAATATCCAATCTTCTACTAAAAATTCTAGTCCTTTACTCGTAGCATTCGTATATGATTTGTGATGACTTTGGGCTATTTCTAGCTGCTGTTGTACTACCTAACTTTTTCTATAGCTTGTTGAATTAGATCCAAACAAATCAAGGTGCTTTTACCCACTTTAAACCATCCTATTGGTGACTTATATTTCCTTCCATAAAAAGTTTTATAAGGTGCCATTTTTATGCTTGAATTGTAGTTGTCATTATAAGCAAATTGAATAAGCGGAAAATGATCCACCCAACCACCCATAAAGTCCAATGCACAAACTAGCAATATATATTCATGTGTTTGAGTAATGTATGTTGCTTGATGATATTGTGAAAACTACACCTCCCTTTAGAAGGTAAAAGCGATCGTTGTAAAAATATATAACCTAATCAAGGCTAGGGTTGAACCCATAAAAAATATAGTATAGACCTAGAGTAACTACGAGCAACTCGGATGAATTAACCTACTTATCTCCGAAGGGGGGGGATTTGCAAATGCAATAAGTAACATAAACTAAAAGCAAATCTTATGAAATCAACGAGAGAAGTAACTAGGGTATTGTGTTCCCAAGAGTTCCTAACTTAGTATAGCTAGATAGATATAATCTTTTATGTTGTGTAGCATGCAAAACTGATAAGTTATGTTTACCAAACCCTTTAATCCAGGAGAGAGGTAAATTTTATACATGATTTGATATATCCTTACAGTGTAACATTACTAATCCTTACCTTTTGTTCCAGTAAAACCACCCCTTGATCCGGTTAGATTGATTAGACGAGAGGGGTCATATCTTATCTTGTTAATTATTCCCTTATCCTATTTATGATCACCTTGATCCAGTAAGTAAGAATTTGTGAGTTCTAACATTGGTGACAATTTAAAAGCATTCTAAATGAAGGGATTAATTAATACAAGCATGCACACTTTCCAAGAATTATGGATTATCCAGTTTTACCTTGTTAGTTCTTTATGGTTACCACAACCCTAGTCATGGATTTATCTATGCATGATTACTGTAGATGAGAGAATCATGTTATGGAATAGCATAATTAAACACTTACAATTATGAATTGAAGAACAAGAAATCCAAAATTCTCCAAAAAGAATCACAATGTAGTAATCACAATGTAAAAATTACAAAATATGAGTTCTCAACTCTCACTACGCCCTCCTAGTCATTTTTGTCTTTTTTAATACGTCTCCCAAGAAAAAGCCTAAAAACCTATTTATATAAGTAAAATATAAATAAAAAACAAAATAGAAAAGTTGGGTTCAACAACTTTTGTGGACTAGGTTATGGGTCGTAGGTGAACTCACGGCCCAGACCTGGGCTTCATACTCTACACTTTCCAAAATCAGGCTTCAAGTTATGAAATCTTCCTATGGGCTGTCTTTTAAATTGTGACCCATAAAAGATTTCGTCTGCTAACTTTTTTGAAACTCTTCAAAATGTGGATAATCTAGGCATTACCTTATTTATGACCCATCATCCAACTTATGACTCATAAGTGACTTCATCTAATAATATTTCAGTATTCAACATATTTTCTAATCTTCAACATACAAAACCACCTACGAGTCATGAAGTGATCTATGGCTTATCTATTAACTTGTGGATGTAACATCTAAAACTTGGCCCTTCACTGGATTTGACTCAAGAAACCAACATACGGCTTAGAGTGAACCACAACCTATAGAGTTCTTCGTATATAACTAAAAACTTCAATTCTATAGACTTTTGCCCAAAATGATCCCGAATACTATAATCCTATGAAATCAACATTAAAACACATCAAACCCAATAACACCAATTTGAGAACACGAAAAATTCCAAGTTTTAAGTATCAAAAGTGTTGTATTTTAGTAGCATATGAACACCCTTATCTTAAATATTGTTGCTTGTCCTCAAGCGATAGACTCAATCAGTATAAGTAGTATAGCAACACACAAACCTCAATCTAATGGCATACATCATATCTAAATCAATCATGGATACCCAAACTAACACATTAGTGTATATTAGATAGTTATCAAACAAACCAATGCAGATCAATATATGTGATAGTGCAACTATTACAAGCAAGGTAACCATAGATAAGCCAAAATCACTAAAATAGCCCAGAATAAACAATGTAACTAAGTGACCTCACAAAAAGAAGTTTCATGTCTCACTCATGATGATGTATTCAAATTTTAATGCTTGGGACTAATAAAATCACTCACACTCACAACAAATATTCAAACACTATGCTTAATAACACATGCTTGCCCCTATACTCATGACCATGACCTTTGACCACTCAGACTAAGATCACTATAGGACTTTCTTAGATTGTAACGTATGCTTAGAGGTCTTTGACATGATGATTTTGGAATATAATAACTATTGGGCCTCCTTGACACTGTGTTATTCTACACTTTTGCCCTACCAACGTTGATACTTTTCAACTTTTTCTTCCCTTATCCTATTTCAAACCTCTTTGGGTGCCGTATTCAACGTTTTAAACTCATTGCCATTATTTTTCATATTTATTTTTTGTAGCTCATTATTTAGGTATCTATCCACTTTTCTCACACCCATGACACATTTTTCTCCCTTTTCATACATCACTAGCTTTCATCCACATTAGTATGATTTTCCTTAAACCAGCCACCCTCAACTTAGGCTTTTGGCCTGAGTTGAGGTGCAAAATATCTATCCTATGAACTAGGGCCACTTTTGGTAGCTAACCTTAACTTAGGATTTTTGCCTATGTCAATGTGCACAATATTCAAGGAAGGACTAAGGCCAAATTCACATTCAAAAAACTTGGTTATTTAGGTATTTACAAAGAAAAGGGTATATGTAAAGATCAAACATTAGGACAAAGGGATACATTAAGCATTTGGTTGGTTGTTTAGGCTAAGTAGACTAATATGAACAACAGTCTAAGATTCTTTCCTATCCAACTAACCTACAGTCTTAGTCAGAGTAGCAAGTCAAGTTTTGAATTAAAATACAATAAAAGAATTTTGCAAAGAAGCTCACACACACTTGGCACTAATTATATTATCAATCATAAACTTCTCAGATCATGATTTTCATCACAATTAAACCTCAACTTATTGAACAAGCATTGTCAATCACTGATTTTGCATGGCTGTTATCAAAACTACCTAACACAAAAATTTAATGGGTATCATTTTTCAGCAAAAATAATATATGCCACAAACATTGGTAAAATATGCTACTAGTACTACTCACAAATCCTAAACATGCCGGTTCAATAGAAAATAAATGTCCTTAGGGAAAGAACACAAGTAAGAAAACCCCTTAGACTCAAAAATTGGGCTAGTTATAAGACATAGTTACTCAAACTTCGCCAAGGCTTATAACTACCCACACCCCATCGAAAAAGTTTTGCATTATCCTCAATACAACAAAATATAACTAAAGCAAAGTATAGGGGCCAAAGACAACGTATGTAAGCATCTAAATGCCAGTCTCTTGTTGTGTCTGACCATCCTTAACCTGCCTGGTGGTCTTCTCAATTTTGACAACATATTTTGAGGGTGTATCACCCCTCATACTCTCAAGATCACATGCCTGCCGAACGTTTTTAACTGTAATGGAGCATAGTCTCGTAGCCTCAAATTGCTCCCTCTCTATCAACTCTGCCTCTTGCCTCAAAGCATCTGGATCATCACCCTCTAGATGAGGTCTTTTTTGAAGGGCGTATATTGATGTATTCTCAGGAGAAAACAAGTCAATAACCGCCTTAGTAGTGTTGAGTAGAGGAAGCATAAGTAGTGCTGATGCTGCTGCTCTCATCTCAGCATAGAGATGTTGGATCTCCTCCCAAATGATAGTCAAGTAAGTAGGCTAAGCTGAATTGAGGCTTTGCCTCACTCACCTCTCAAAAGCATAAATGCAACCATGTATTGATACAAGTCTCCCCTCAAGTGTGGTCAAAAAGTGTGACTGTACGCATACCTTATCCATTGAAATAGCCTGGCAAACCCAAGGCCTGACCTACTGTAGTAACTGAGTCAACTAGGACTCAGTACGAGCTTGTTACTGCACTAGAGTGTATATCATGCCAACAATGGAAAGATGTGTGTACATGACCATTAGTGCAGTAGTAGAAGTTGTAGTGGGCTCCATTTCTCTAAGCTTTTGTCTGTGGGATGCCTCAGTCACTGGAGCAACAGAAGTAGAAGATGCTTAGACTGTGTTGCTGCAACAAACATCTCTGGTAGATAAATTAGTGGTTATGGTGCTCGCCAAAGGACCATAAGATTCTTATCAGCCTTTATTGGGATGGTGTCTAGTGTATTTTAAACCTCGATAAAAGTGTCCACCTAATGTAAAATCTCCACCCCTGCCTCTATACATAGTCAAACACAAGAAAGGAATAGAGGTGGACCTCTTCAGGGCCCTTTCATGTATCACCTCTTTTATCAGACAAGCCCAGTCAATATTATAGCCAACAAGTATTCTGGCAACCAAAGCTATGCAATTTAGGGTCAAGGTATCATCAGCATAGGTTGGCCGAATCTGCACATGAACTAAAACCTACCAAAACTTACTGATGAAGCTGAGTGATGCCTTTACTATTCCCCTGATATAGAAATCCAATGAAGGTCCTTGCCATGCTTTACAATATGATTAGCAATCCATCTCATAAGTATACCCTTTTCGATTGTATCCCACATCAAAACCTTATAACTGGTTTTCCCTAGTCGATAGTCATCTCACCTGTAGTCTTGGGGGCCTAATACTCGGGACAAAATAGAAATTGATAAATAGTGGCCTCGAATATATTAAACAGAACTCCTCTCACCATTGTCTACATAATACGTGGCTATGAAAGGTATTTCTTCCCCTTAGGGTTTACTCTATAATGGGGCCAGCGTATAATGCTTAGAACTCTCGAATAAGTTTTAGGGAGTACTTCACTTACGGGGTTGCTAGCCACTCTAGATGATACTTGGCCACGGTGTTCTAGAGTTTAGGAGCACTATCAAGTGTCGATGTCACTAGCCTCAGCTCCTCAAATATAGTTTTGGCCTATCGACCCCTCTGCTCATGCTAGATGTCCTCTTGATAAATGCCCTGTAGACGTTGGATACACCAATAACTCCTTAATATATCTATTGGGCCTGGAGGTACTTTAGGCATTGGTGTGGACTTAGACTTGGACTCATCTCCTAACTTAGAGCCCTTTTCATCATATGTATCTACTCGATACCCAATAGTTTGACATATGTACAAAGTTACTCTACTCGACATCTCCCATATTAGATTAGGAAGGCCGGTGATGTGCTTAACCTGGCTACTCAAAGGAAATAGGGGTAGTCGTCATAGCATAATAACCTAACTTTTTATTTGGGGTCAAATCCCACAGGGAATAATATAACAGTGATTAAGTAAAGCAAGGACCTACAGTTACTAGATTTTGACTCGATAAGCGAATAACAAGCAAGAAATCTAACTAAATAGGGGAACCTAATCTAACAACTACTCCTAAGAAAAAATTGTGTAAGGATTGATCAAGCAAGGAAGAAAGGATAGAGGATATAGGAATTAATCAAAACTCAATCGATCCATCACACCTAGCATCAAATTAACACTATAGGTAGTCTAGATTTCTTATAATCACCCTTCGGCTACGATAAAGGTGATGTTTTACAAGAGCCAACTATGGCCTCCTATGAGACCAACTCAAATATACTCTTGGCTTGAGCACCGAAAAACAAAACTCCCAAGACCTTAGCCATTGAGTACCTTTTAAGGCTCTTAACATATTAACCCATGACTATCATGCAACCTTCTGCTTCAACTACGCTCGCTAAAGAAATAATTGAAGATCAAACCTAGATTAAAGTTCATGGACTCAAATCAAAAGTAATGCATAATAATATGAATGAACCCATAAATTAATTAAAATAATCAAAGCAACTTGCGATGAACCCACTTGATTTTGCAATTAAATCATCAACTAAGCATGAAAGCAAGAGAAATAATCAATACCCATATACAAATTAACATCCAAGCTCAATTAAATCTAGAAACTAAACATTCAAGAACAATAAAAGAAAGAGTAAGTGAAACATAAATTCAAGTGAAACCCACACTCTTCGATCCACTCAAGAATTTGAAGGAACCTTGCTCTAAATCATCATCCTAAACTAAAATCTACACTAAGGTGTGTTTTCCTTCTTCAAGAGAGTATGGATAATATTCTCAAGTTCCTATACATCTCTAAGAACAATTGTTAGGAGTGTGTGTATTTTATTATTGGGACTGAAAAGGGTGAATTTTCAAAACTGCCCCAATACTAAACACTGCAACATTTCGCAATCATGCTCAACATTTTATGATTACAAAGGTTGTATTTCCTTATACCTCACCTTCGTGCCTGGGCTTAATGTGTTCATGCTTCTCCTCATTCCATACCTCCACAGTCGCACATCTGAAGGTCATGTTTGCGGAATGTAACTGCAGCCAGATATCATTTTATGCAGTTCAACTCCTCTTAGCTTCAATTCACCCACAACTTTGATTTGTTCTGGCATAGCCAATTCTAAACCCTATGTACCTAAAACATACACTATTCAAAGCATAATTAGCCCTAAGTTATGAATTTAACAGCACAAAATCATAAGAAAAGAGCAAGAAATGAATATAAGTTATGCACTCATCAACACCCCCAACTGAAGACTTTGCTTGTCCTCAAGCAAAACAGAACCAAACCCAAGAAACTTGCAATTTAAGTACAACAATCCCAACTTAATTTTAAAAAAATTTAATCAGGATCATGAAAATGGTTGGTACCAATAATTAGCACAAGTATGTGGATTCCTATCAAGTAACTTCCTCAGTTTTCAAAAACATGTTTTCAATTCAAAGCAAACTTCTAAGTGTGACCAAATGACAACATAAATTCTCAAGGAGTGACTCAAAATCCTATTCAACTAACAAATTCCACTTGATTAAAACTTAGAAAAGCATCAATATCACCAATTCATGTCAATTTGCATGTCCTCAAAAAAGAAAGATAGTCCCCAAAACATACACAAGAATATACAATAAACAAAGGACAAGGGCTCAAACACTCACATTCAACAAAAGAACATCTTGTGAATTCAAATGCCATACCATAGGCTTGCCTCCATTTTCAATTAACATTGACTCAATTTCATTAGTTGGAAATCTCAAAGGGATTTTTAGGCTTCTAGTGTAGGATTATGGGCAGGGTAGGACACAATTTAGATAATAGTGACTAACCCTCTTTATGTCCCACATACAACATCCATTCTTTTCTAGATTTCCACTTTTCTCTTTCACATTGCACACCAATGCGCATTTAACCCTTCTTTTAATTCAAGCACTTTTCCTTCATTTTCTTTTCATTTTGAAAGCACTTTTTTTCTTTTCATTTCTTTCCTCCATTCAGTTTCTTTTGTTTATTTTCTTTTAACAAGCCTCCAAATGGTTGACATCCTTCCTTTTTCTCCTCCATCACCCCAACTTAGACTTAAAGCCTCAATTATCACAAACATGTAGAACTCAAGGAGGGACAAAGGTTAAAAAAATGGATATCTTTTCGAAAAGGTTCAAGGCTTGTAATTAAGGTTGTTAGTAGAAAGAATTAGGCTCAAAAGAGATAGTAGGGATAAAATCAATGTATTTGGTGGCTATTTAGGCTAATTTTACTCAATTCAAACTAACAAATGCCTAAGATTAATTTTCCAACCAAAGTCTATCAAGACCAACATTTCAAGACTAACAAGGCACGTTCTAGGTGACACAAGTGCACACAAATAACAAAACAAAAACTCACAACACACATGACATGCAAACTAAACCAGAAAGGATCAATATAACACTTAAGTCAAGTACAATAGACTCATTTTTCAAATATGTCTATCTCACAAGTAAAAGTCACCAAGAATGGCAAAGTGTTGTCTCAAAATTATCCCAAATCATTTTAACTTTAAATACTTGGAGGGGTATGTTTTAATCGTGGTCCACAACTTATCATAATCCGCAACACCTAAATCAATACGTTAGCACCAATCCATCATCGTGAATAGTCGATTAAACACACCATTAAAAAAAACTAAGAAGCTACCAAATCAACTAAAACAACTAAACCCAAACATAATATGTAAAAGTCTGACAAGGGCTACCATAATCAACACATATCAAGCCTGACAAGGGCACATCATTAATACAAATAAAGCAAGAGTCTAGAAGTAATAACAAATCTAGATTATACTAGATAGAAATCAAGAGTCATAATCAAAATCAAGTTATAAGAGCAGCCCCAAATAAATACGATGTTGTGTCCACACAACATAATCACAAAAGGAAGAGAAGCTGAGGCAATCCCTAAAATTATCACTTGGTACTTGAACCCAAAGAGATGGTCAACTCATCATCAAGATTTGAAGAACTGGTCCTACATAGCTACCTTAACTTACCCATCATATTGTTCAGGAATCTGCTCTTTCTCTTCTCATGATCCCTGAACTTCTTTTACTTCTGCTCTATCTTTCATTGCCTTTGACTTATGTTCTCAAGATAGTCACTCATAGCTTTCTGAGTAGCTGCAACTATTGCAAGTGTAGGTTGATCATCTATTGTAGCTCCTGCTGGACATATAGGAAGGCCTGCAACTAAGTGGCTTCTTGATATGCTCATCTATCCCATGAATCTGAAAGGACAAGTATCTCATAGTAGAAGGACCAAACTGAGTGGTCTTGAAGAAACTAAAGGACCAGTAACTCTTTGAAGTAGACACCCTATCTCTAATCCTAGCTCTGTGAACTACCCAAAAGACGGATCCAATACATCAATCCTTCTTTTTTTCTATCCCCCTAGGCCTTCTCTCTTCTTTAGTGGATAAATATCTTTGGCTGACTTATTCTCCTCATCGTTGGGCAAGAAGGACACCTCCGTCTCATAGCATAGTCTAGAAATCAATAAGGGGTACACTATGCTCTTGACTCCCCCTTGGGCTACTTCTGCAATCTGATCCACTAAAATCTGTTCCATATCAACTTGAAGACCGTCCAAGATAGCAACAATGACAAATGCATGGTCCAGAGTCACCTCCATGTCATGTGTAGAGGGAATTACCAGAGCAGAAATGATAGAAAGACAATATCTAGCTTCCACTATAAACTCATGTGAATTAATACCACTATGTGAAGTGAACCACTCCAGAGGAACTCCATCATGCAACTTGTCTACCAACCACTGACTACCCAAATCTCGATATCTCTCTTTATACACTCGATTGTCAACACTTGACAACCCATAGATAACATAGATGATTGTCAGTCTGACATCAGCTCTCACTCCTAGAATCATGGTAGCCATCTCCAATCTAAAGTTGGTCTCCAAGGCATTGGAATAGAAGTCGACTACTATGGTGCAGTTGGCTTTGATAGGTTCATCATCAAAGCATAGCCAACTTGAGGTCTATGACTAGCAAAAGAACTTTGGCATCTTTTCCTCTACTTTATCCAAGAAACTCCCTCTCTCTTTATTCACAGCCCTTCCTAAGTACTAATCATACTTTTGAGTACATTTGGCTACGAGGAATCAGTTTTCATCAAAGTAGGTTTCCTCTTCCACCTCTATAAAGATTTTATTCTCATGAAGTGCTTGTTCGAGATCCATTTTCCACTACTTAAACATATAATCAAAATCAACACACAAAAACATCTTATAGACATTTAAATCATACGTTAAAAAGAATATAGACCAAGGAAGTTATTTGGAAAAAACCTAGATTAAATAATGTAGCATACTATTTTTGCACAGTAAACTATTGTTCTCTGTGTTCACTGCCGCACAAGTGCGATTGCGGAGTTCCAGATACTCTATGCTTTTCGCTTTCGTGGGGGGTTATCCATGAATGTGGAGAGCTAGCAATTTCCAGAACATTGTGTTTGTGACACATGTTCTCATTCACAGAAAATAATAGTCACCAACATCAATTCTTTACAGGGACATTTTGTCAAACACATTGGTTGCATACATTCAGAAAATCAATTTTACAAAATAACACCCTCATATTTAACCCCAACAATGTACAAAAACTACCCATGCAAGATTCAAATAGTTAGCCTCATAATTCATTTCAAATTTTAGCATTTAAGCCCATGAATTGGCTCCTAAAAATGCACAGAGGAGAGGCACCATAGTCAACGGAATTTCTTACCAAGAACAAAAATGGAGATAAATATTATGGCTGAAATAGTGTGACATCACAATATAGAGAATTTAACATGCTTGACTTCCAATTTTCATGACTGCATAATTTTTTGTTGATGAAGAAGAATGGATAAGGGGTAGGAGGAACATACCTTTGAGTGAAGAACTAAAATAGATGAAGAGAGAAGTACTTAAGCTCTTTTTCAAGATTTATGAGGTCAAAACTTCTTGAAGAATTATTTTACCTCACTCTGTGATTATCTATGCCCATGCTCTTTTTTTT